>JAMKCH010015090.1:0-24414 GCA_023653785.1 Ophioderma brevispina | reverse complement strand
ACTAATGAAAAATCGCTGGGAAAAAGATAAAGTAAATTGCCAATTAATTTAGATGAAATGGTTAATGCTGGCTCTAAAGCAAGTTTGACGTATGGTGACTAGGAGCAGTAAAACCCCCATATCCATCATTTATGGAGTACACCAATTAAAAAAAAAGTGATTCAACAAGCAACTGTGAAGGCATGTTTATTTTACTGGAACCTATGCTTCCAGGGGACGAGCAGTTTAAACTAATACGAGTAGGCAGGAACCTGCAGATAGCGGTGATGGTGATGAAAAACCTGTGTTCACTTTCTAGTAAAATGTTCTACTTTTCAGGAAGAACGGAAAAACCTATATTTGTGAGTTCACAATATTAATTGATCATAATGCCCAGATGGTACGTGGGTTATAATCACCAACAATGATGAAAATTAGACTCACAATTGCTGGGATATTGACAACATTTACAAACAAATAGATATATCCAAAAAATTTTGTCACACAGTTTAATACGTTAGTGTCAAATAGACCTAACGGGAAAATCCTCTTTAGCTCTATTCAATGCGCACTCGAATTCAGGACCGTGGGTCCCGAGTTCGGTCCGGTGTTGGAGGGCTGATAAATAAGTCGCTGGTATAACTCGGTGAGGAATGTGATGATGGAGGGTGTCAATCTACCATCGGCTTGGACGGCGTGCCAAAATTGGTGCAGTGGGGATCGAAAAATGAATGCGGTATTGCACCTTGTATAATCAAGGAGCAGGTGTTTAAGGCCGGCGGATGATGTTGTAAGGATGGGAGTAATGTCACAAGTATAAAGTAGGTAAATGTCAATAGACCTAACGTGGAATTCCTCTTTAGCTCTATGACTGTGTGACCGACTGCATCGAGGACCGAGGGGATCCGGGTTCGAGTCTCGGTATATTGAAGGGGGACCGAGGGAAAAGTCACTGGATTACTCGCATGCATGATAATTGATGCATGAAATATACATCAGGCCATTCTTTACCCTGAGCTCACAGCTAGGCCTGGGTCTCATTAAAGAGACAGGGACATATTAATCCCACCCCCCAGTTTTGAAAGAATCTGGAAGAATGGTAGAAAATCCTATTATAAACCCAACGTAAGAGTTTGTGACAATCATTACTGTTTGTAGAATCTTCTAGTGATTTCTTTACAAAATTAATTGATGATCAGCTTCAGTTCAATGACAGGTCTTTGATGTTCAACACCTCATTTGACACATGAAAATATCTGACTAAATTGAAATGCTGAAATGTTGATGCTCAGTGTGTTTCATTTTAGGTGGAGAATCCCCATTATACTCCCACCCCCTAAATTTAAGCTAATTCAGAGTTAAAAACAAGTGGGACTATACTAGGTCAGTACAGTAATGTTGCCGGCGAACATTAATTCAGCAGACGACGGAAACAGCGTTTAACACAAGAAAACGCGCGCCGTATGCAGGGCCGTATGCAGGATTTTTAGGTGGGTGCGGGTCTTAAAAAAATATGGACTTTTTTGAAAATTTAAAGTTAGCCTACAAATTACCGGTGGTCTTTAACCTCTTATTAACGTCCCTATCGTTTTTGGGTATGTATTTTGATGGTGTTGAAACTGACTATCATCCAATGGCCATTAGACCATCATTGGGCGCAAATTGAGAAATTGTCTTTTGTGAAAATGGTACAGTCGACGAGATTAAGGGGGCACAGTAACAAATCACTCCACGTTTGGTTTAGTCATGGTAGTTAGTAGTTAGTTTCCAGAAAAAACAGTCCTATTTGTGATATTTTGGTGTCCTGTGCGAATCAGTTCTCCGTGAGGGTAGAATGTATTATCAAATGAGCAGGCATAGCAAGTACATTACTCGTATAGTAGAAAAATAGTGACTTTCGATTCATGTGATAAAAAAGGCCCCGGAAAGCGGGTATACCCTGGTCGGAAACGGTTAGGAGGGCGTCTGTGACAGCCGGAAAATAGCTCGGTGGCGTGGCGCTGTCAGTGCTCTTATCGCAAAAGTTAATCGGAATGTGTAAGGTGAGTTGAAGCGTATATGCAAGTTTCAGGTCGTTATCATAGGATTCATGCATTGAAAAGATTCAAAATGGTTTTACGTCTGGTGGAAAGAGAGTTCTTTAATCACATTTTACATGCTTTTTTCTAAGGGGGGGCAATTATTTGTACTGTTGCCCCCTTCGAACAGTACGGTGCATAGACTACCATGGCATGGTTTTCGAAGGGCAACTGCTTATTTTCCATTTTTTGGAGATAAAGTAGCTAAAAGTAAAGTTGGCATAGAAAAATAGGTATGCTCTTTTCAGAGTCCAAGTTCATTTTGATACATTGTGAATGAAAGCAATAGGGGTGTGGTCAGACTGTTTTCACGAATATGGTGTAGAGTTCATGTCCAATATGGCGACGTAAATGTCAAATGAGGAGAAAATGGCCACAAGAGTTGCAAATTTTGAGAGGGCATGTGGGGGGGGGCGGAGGGGGAAGGGAAGTCTAATAAGAAGTTGGGATCCATTATAGATACCCAAAGATCAGTATGACCACACTACCATCTGAGATTGATATAGTGTAGCTCAACAGTGAATAAACTGTGAGCAAGGGACAATTGGACGCAAAAGGCGGTTTGAGAGCACATGGCGGAAAACGGGATTTATAACACAACAGAAATTATTGGAATCTAATTTTACACTTTTCTGAAACTGTCTAACATTTCGAAAAATACAGAAGAAATATTGAAAATTAAGATATTTATCGTGTTCGAAAGGGGGCACACTACCAAATAACTCCACGGTTGGTGTAATGGTAGTTAGTTCCGGGTAAAAAAACAAGTCCTATTTGTGTATTTGGTGTCCTGTGCGAATCAGTTTCCCTTGAGGGTAGCATGTTATATCAAAATGAGAGCGCCCATAGCAAGTAGATTTCTCTTATAGTAGAAAAATAGTGACTTTCGAATTAATGTGATACAATAGGCCCGGAAAGGAAACCTGGTCGGAAACGGTTAGGAGGCGTCCGTGGGACGCGAAAAGAGCGGTGGCGCTGTTCATGTGCTTTACGCAAAAGTAATCGAAATGTGTAAGGTGAATTTAAGCTTATATGCAAGTTTCCGGTCTTATCATGTGATTTAAGCATTGAAAATCTCAATGAGTTTTAGTCTGGTGGAAAAGAGGGTTTCTTTAATCACATTTTTACGTTGCTTTTCAATGGAGCAATTATTGGTACTGTGCCCCTAAGGTGTAAAAAGCAATACTTGCTATTAACGAAAGGTCATACCTTTGTTTCCAAAATGACAATCTGCAAATGTGAGGGAATGTTGAAGAGATTATGAGATTCTGATCAACAAAGGTCATAGGCGTGTGCGTTGTAGAGAAAATTATTTTTTACACACAGCGTATAACCCCAAATACTGCCCTCACGGGATAAATTCAGTCAGAAGTAGTTAGGGACACCTAATATAACATTGAAAAGGGTTTTCTTTTTTCTTGAGGTGTATTGAACCCAGGCGGGCCGTTGTCTCAAATTTTGGTTGGGTAAGGGAGGTGCCAGCCGGTGTTGAAGCAATCACCACCCCAGAAAATCTACCCAAAAATGAAACAGATTTCTTAACATCCGATACATAAAGTTTCGACCACTCATGATAAACCGGGACATTAATTTAGCTATCCCTTCTATATACCGTGCGAATGAAAGCTTTCAAGTGTGAATAGTTCTAATCAGGAGGCTTCGGATCTGGCTTTTGAAGAAAAAAAGGCACAAAATTGGGGTGGTAAATTGAGCAGCTTTACGGAATAAGCACAGTCTCTACTGCACTTATTTATAAGGTTGCTGAATTCTGAGTCGTGTCAGGCAAAAGTGGGGTCAGTTAAATGTACCAATCCACAAAATTGCATGTCTGTGGTCAGTCTGGACTTAGTGCAAAACATGCTTGTTGTTTGAAAGTAGTTTTGAGCAAAGGCCCCAAAGTTGAGAGAAAACTGGGAATAAGGAATTTGAGTCATTTTTGCAGCACTATTTCAAATTTTTTGGGTTTGGGGGGGCCATACATTATTAGTTACTATTCTTTATAAGCTGATTGCAATGTATCGGAAAATATATTTCTAAAGAAATGCAACCCTTTATATTACCAAATATCAAAATAAAAATAAAACATATATACCAGAGGGGCTGAAAATGATGCCTTCTTGTCGCACATCCCGTCCACATTTTCCACTAAAAATCCCTACTGGATATTGAAAAGTTAACTTCCAGCCACTTAAAAATCTGCATAAATGAAGCTCAACTCTTACAAATTTTCTTGAGTGACAGTGTTCTGCACTCTCAAATATTTGAAACGTACACAAAATGTCTTTTATTCGGTTCCCTGACGATATAATAGGACACAATATAAGTAAGACACAACATGTATACCCATGTATAGCAAAAGTCAATGACACACTTCTCTGCGAAACCACTAGGTCAAAATTTGATGGTTATACAAAGATTGAGCCTCATGACCTATATGACCTTTGATCCAGTTAGTTTCTGTTTATAGGGTTTGGTCTGTTATTTCTAGCCTGAAGCACCATTTCAAGCCCAAGACTCATTTGTTAAAGTGTGGCAGTTGGATGAGATTATACCCATTTCAGATTGTGAAGAGGGTCGAGGGGGACAAATCACTGAATTCTTTTAATTATATTGCACGGTAATATCACTGATACAATTAAAGAACAATCATTGATTGGTGATAAAGTTATCCTCAAATTTAAAAAGCACAACATTTTTACTACATTTTAGTTTCTTTTTACTTGATCTTGAGAGGTCAAGATTATTGTTTTTGTGTTAAACTAATAAAGACAACATATTCTTTTCAAGAAAGAAGTATACTGTATAAAGTTATAGTTTTTGTTGCTTGCATACCCACACCTATTGAATTTGTGCATGTACTACATGCATGCCAAATTTTCAGTGGTATGGTTGAAATGCAAATTGATACTTTTTAAAATGCTTGCTAAGAAGACTGAGAAGCAATAACTAGGATTTCTTTATTATGTAATACAACTGTGCAACCCTGGGAAACTCAGTTTTGCCAGCAACGGTACATAGAAACCTAATTAATTTACATATCGATTGTGTATGATCATATTAAAGACACTATAATTAAAGACACTATTTATCAGAAAGGGTCAAAAATTTGAAATAGGGCAAGAACGTTTAAAAGTTCAGATCGCCTGTAGAATTCCCATAAGTTGCTTTTTTTCTTCCAACTGAAGATTGACAGAAAGAAAGAAAGCAGCAGGTGTTCCATGATACCATTCTCCATTCAATTACTGTTGTGTAATGTCTGTACGACAGTAAATGAGTAAAACGACAGAGTCTGATTTTTTTTCCTTATTGGGTTGCTTCTGGTAGTATCATTTGCAGAGTATGCCCAGGGTTAACTGCACTTGTTACATACAGCAAAAAATCTGTATTTTGGTATGATTTTTTCGATTTTTCTATTTGGAAAATCACTGATAGCATGTACCGTTGACTATGCTGAATCAACCACAACATTTTCCACTTGAAAAAACCTTGAATTTTTTATATGTAGGGCTAATACAACATGTCCTACAGAGTCCAAAAAAGAAAGAGTTTGCTTCTGTAGCTCAAAAACCATAAGGGCTATACGCTATGCAGGTCAAAATCTTTTTTATTGAATTTTTAGACTTTTTTGAACATCCAAATTTCGTTTTTTCCTAGACCCAGTTTTATAAACACACAAAAATTTTTTAAAATGTTGTTGTTGGTTGGTAAATTCTTTCAAACCTTGAAGAAATGAATATAAATGC
The DNA here is from genome assembly GCA_023653785.1 of Ophioderma brevispina. Lineage (NCBI taxonomy): Eukaryota > Metazoa > Echinodermata > Ophiuroidea > Amphilepidida > Ophiodermatidae > Ophioderma > Ophioderma brevispina. Next base: position 18,614 of record JAMKCH010015090.1, on the reverse strand, counting down.
AGCAGCAAAATGTAATTTTTGTAATATCATGTCTGGGATACAAGTCAAAGTCGCCCCCAAACCAAGTCGCCCCCACGCCAAATCGCCCCCACAGTAAACCAAATCGCCCCATGCCAAGTCGCCCAGTAAACCAAGTCGCCCCCACAGTAACCCAAGTCGCCCCCGTTGCAAGTCGCACCGTGCAAAGTCGCCCCCATGACAAGTCGCCCCCACAGTAAACCAAGTCGCCCCCAAACCAAATCCCCCATTGCAAGTCGCCACCAAAACCACACCAAGTCGCCCCACGATACACCAACTCGCCCCACAGCACACACAGTCCCCCAACACAATTATGACAAAAAAACAAAACTCTGTCTCATATAATCGAATATGTGGAGGTATGAGTTACAACATATTGGAAGGTCTGCGAACACCGCAAAAACTTCGATTTCGGGGTATAGGTTTAAATTGTTTTTATTTATATTTAAAAAGTCCAATATCGGAGTTTTGCGTATAAAATCAGAGGATCTATGTCCAACGCCAAAAACTCCCAATTTTCGGGTTCTCCATATGTTTAATTTTTTATTTGTTATTAAAACTCGTAATTTAGAGTTCTGCGTATAATACGAGAAACTAAAAAATCAGAGGGTCTGTTAACATCACAAAAACTCCGATTTCGGGGGGTTCTGCATAATTTTAAATTTTTTTGTTTGTATATAAAACTCCAAGATTGTGAACTTCGGCGTATCATACGCAAAAACTCCAAAATCAGAGGGTCTTGTCCACGCGCAAAAACCTATTTCGGGTCTCCATAATTTTTTTTAGTATTTCCCTTTTTTTTTAATAGAATTTTTATTTAAAAAAAAAAAAAAATGGCTTCCCTCAAGCCAGTTAGTGTATCTGGTCTTAGGACAAGGGTAATGATTATACTTAAGGATGGGAAGCTAGGCACAAATAGTGCCAAAGGATGCTCTCCGAAACAAAAAGAAGCACTCTATCATACGTAAACCTCTCTATGTAAAAATTTATGAATGTAAGTGCTTGTATTAGACAATAGAGGAAGCAGCTTGTGCAACAGTTCCTAGAATTTCTGGTCTCTTATTTACGTCTCCCATTCACGTTCAAGGACTTTTTGTGTATGTTTATTGACTGGCAATAGACACTTTAAGTTTTTTGCTTATTGATCATGTCTCTTAAAGACACTTATGGTTTCTGCTGTGTTTGTTGGCTTTGCCAGCTTCGTATATTTTACTGTGTTCTAATTCGACCTGAAGAGAGGATAATGGACTAACACCCCTACACCGAAACCGTTCTGTATCGACTAGTGTTAATTACCAGGATCTCACTTACTTTGATTTTTAGTTATATTAAAAAACGCAATAATGTCAGAGTTCTGCGTATAATACGCAAAAAACTAAAATAAGGCAGAGGGCTGTTTCCACTGCAAAAAAACTCGGATTCGGGGTTGCGGATGTTAAATATTGGTATTTATAAATTATTATTTTAAAACTCCAATATCGAAGTTTCTGCGTATAATAGTATATAAACTCCAAAATCCGACAATGTGCGTTCACCTCAACAACTCGAAATCCAGCTTTTGTGTTTATTTAATATATTTAAAACTCCGAGTCGGAGGTCCTGTCATGGGTATATACGCACAAACGGAAAATTTCGGAGGACCTGCGATTTTCTGTATTTGGTTACACCGATTTTGCGGATTTTACTTCGACCCGGGTTTACAGACCCGTCTTTTCTAATTCATAAAATTTTTTTTACTTTTTTTATTTTTTGATGTTTTCTTGTTTTAATAAAAACTAACACCACATATGAATGGTGACTAAACCAACAACATATTTACAATAAAATCGAATTGAGTGTTCAATTAGGGACCAAACAATAGTGTGAGGAGCGGAAAAATGACAACCCAAACAATTTAATTTTTGATGAGCGGAAAAATACACGGCCATTTTGTCAAAAATAACATTTCGTTACGGTCACTGCCCAAAATAGCAAAATACTTTTATTTTAGTGTCTTATTTTAAAACCAAGATTAAAATTATTTATTGACGCAACATAACAATAACTCTGTTTTTTGACAGTTAAGAATATTAACGAGGTTCTATAATTGTGGCTCATATTTCCTACTGAAAAAAGTACATAAAAGGAGTCAGTGGTGATTGAATTCAGCATACCTGCACACGCAAATTCAATAAAATTGAGTGGCCGATCGTTAATTCTTACCACATCATCAAAATTAATTTAAAAAAAAAAACGAATAGAATGTCTTTTGAAAATATCCTTGCTTAAAATAATTTGGATGTACATTAATGAGTTGAAGATTATCCTAGGAAAAAGGAACCCCCAATTTAGGCCTACTATCTAATCTTTCGGGTAAATTAAAATGATCGAAATTGTAAAAGAAATGAATAGTGAAGACTTACGGATTTTACTGGCTATGTTATAATCCTGTAGAAGTTATAATCTTGTTCATTACACGCTATTACCACGTAACCTAGGACCTGATGACCACTGATCACCCAGCCACAACAGAATTCCCGTAGATAGACTTCATGACCTATAACAGCAGAAGCAGAAACAATGTAACTGACTCTTGCAATTTCCATGAATTCGTTAGGGTCAACGCGCAAGCTCTTACCCGCTTTCAGTTTGGAGGACTTTGGTTTGAAAAGTACGATGTATCATAGTCAAAACGACATGAGTGCAGTTTAAACCATACAATCTTTCCAGGAAACTGCGCCAAAATCACAATATGGCCACGTACACTCTACTAAGTTGAGGCGAGACACTGGGATCAAATATGTCAGTAAAATATAGGCCTAGTAAACCGTAATCGCCCTTTTATAAAAGAAGAGAACGAAAAGACGAAAATGGTTGCAAGTTGGTGTTTCATTGTGAAAGACGATAAATATGAATGCGACAATAGTTGGGAAGAGGTGGGATTTGTTAGATTTTGTGAGATTCACCCATTTCTTTACCAAAATAAATTTAGGTATTCTAGTACTGACATTGGTCCAATTTTGGAATCTTGTTATGGAGAGTTGAGTACACTTTTCTGGTATTTTATGATCCTTGTGTAATTTGCTGCCGACCCACGGTAACAATCAATCAATCAAACACTTTATTTTGCTCATTCATCAAACAAGAAATACAAAAAATGAAATGATTTAAAAGTATGAAATACAAAATGCAAATTATAGTAAAAGTTATAAGTGAATTTTATGAGATTCAATATGGCCTAGTGGTGCCTTTCATGGAGTCGATTGCAAAACGATTTACTTTTGTAAGTTGTTTCAGATTATGGTTAAATAAACATCAGCCATTTTAACTAAGCCTTATTTTTTTTTATAGTAGTGTAAAGTCAATTTCAGTTACCATTCAGAATTCTATAGTATTATATTTCAAAGAAAAAATTCAATTAACGCTCAGGCCAAAACCATCTAGGAAGATTAGGAATGAATGCGATGTGTGGCATTCCTTTTCAGGAGATTATAGAATGACACAGCTTTGATGTCGGGTAGGCCTATGGTGTTTAGGCTCTGACAACTTAACAACATATTAAGGCCACTGGTTTGTCTAAGCGTTTTTTACTCTTTGATGGGATAATGGACATGTATGCATCACTTGGCAATTTCTAAATACTTTCCATGGAAACTTGCCAGTTTGGCATCTCGATTATCTCCAGGAACTTTCAACTGTTAGAATAGTTTACAAGAGTAGGTTCTTACATCACTCGCTCACCAAAATGTTCAGAGAGAGAAAAAAAGGAACGGTATTTGATGCAGAAATCAATTAAAGGTGCGGTTTCCGATCATGATATCGATGAAAAGGGCCCGTTATTTTTCTCATTGTCGTCCTGAAATTGAGCCTTAAATCTCTTCATTCCCACGATTACGAATTTTAAAAACTGCCTTTTTTTGATGGTTAATTTAACCATCAATATTAGCACAGTAGTTATTGAATAGGTGCTTCCAATAATTCATCAAATTTAAATGGAATGCAGAAACATTATTCAATTCTCTCCATGGAGACTCACCTTTTCAAGTTTAGTCGTCAATCACAATGGCTTACAAAAATGCTTGTCAAATTGGTTCATAAATATGACAAAACGGGGACAAACCGAGAAAAGGCGCAGACTTGTGGAGTGGTATTGATGGACTGGTTGAAATGAAAAGGGAGAAAATCAGAACTCTTAGATCGGGTGCCCAAAAAAATGGACAGCTAATACCCCTTCTCACAATTAGATATTCAAGGATTGTTGTAGCGTTCTAAACTTGGAATATCTTGAGGATTTTTTTAACTATGAAGGTTTTCTCAATCATATTTTCTTGAAGTTTAAGGTGCTTGCAGCGAGAATTTTTTTTGAGGCATCCATTTCATGTGTTCATGTAGTTATCTTAATAGCGATGACCTTCAAAAGATTCGTCGTGTCTTTGGCTACAGAAATATCTTAAAATGGAAAACAAAAGGGTGATTTTATTTGCTTATGATTCAATAAAAAACATGGGCTGAATTTCGTTTGTATCTGCTCCAATACGAAATTAGATATTCACAATTCTGTACAAAAGCAATATTTTTCTTTATTTCTCAGCTTATTTTTCAGATGGAAAAATATTATTGATAGAAAGCATTGATCAGTGCAAAAATCAGGCTTTTATACAGAAAACCTCATTTTTTTATAAGAAAATAATATCACCATAAATCGAAATTTGTAGCAGATCAAAAAACATGCAAATATTATATGTGAGATATGTAGACATTGCCGGGTAGTGGATAGGATGTGTACCAAAAAGAGTTAAAATATATGACCCGAGCCGAAAGGATTTTTGTTTTATGAAATTGATGTAGCACAACATTTTCCAAAATGAAAGTCAAAATTACTAATTGAGATACTGAACACAGGACTGTCTTGTAACCATTCTTCGAAAATTCGAAATAAAAAACTGAGAATCATTTTTGTCTTAACCCCTTTGGAACCTCTCGTCCATTTTCCCTTGTAAAGCATAAAAGAGACCCTGTAAGCTCTTTAAGAAAACAATTATCACAATTCAATCTTGAAGATGAACGAGGACTGTTCAAGAAAAGTTTGGTGCACCCCCATTTAAAGAGTCTTTTTCATTGCAAAAGTTATCATGCTAGCCAATAGGGTTTCCCAGCCAATTTTTGCAATTCGTGCTTATCGATTTCAATGGATTCCTGTACGATTCATGTTCTATTTCGCCATTGAGAGTAAAAAGAAAAGAAATTGTTCTTTTAAATTAGCAAGATTTCGTGTTTAATCGGGGAAATCATTCCTCGATCAGTAATGTAGGCATCAGTTTGAACGATATAGGGCCTATACATAATGGAATAGAGGCGGTCTTAATACAAAATGTCCAAAACGTGCGAAACTAATTCAAATTATTTTTTGTTGTTGATAGAACTACGAAATTGACCGGTGAAAACCTATATTAAAATCACAGCTGAAGTAAATTAAAACCGAGACGCATTTTTTTTAAAGAGGGGTGACTTTTCTGCCGTGCACGGCAATGTAAGCATGCTTCCGTGGCCGATTGGGACATCATACAAGTTCAAAACTTACGATGTTGGTATTTTTACCCTATTGGATTTCATGAAAAATAGGTGTTGACAACTACTAATCAAAGTGCAGATTTTTATCTTCAAAAAGAAGAAACTAGGTTTTAGGTTAAGAAAACCTCTTTTACTCAACGCATATGCCGTTGTATCGTTGAAGAGGGAAGGAAATTCATCTTTCCTTTTCTTTCTTTTGAATGTAATTGAGTATAAAAAAATGTGTACTGGTATATTTGTTTCAATGGAAATGCATGCCAGGGCCAAAAATAATAATTAAAAATTAAGGAGTGGATCGAAATCGGTAATGCTACAACAAAAAAAATTTTTTTTCTACCATAACATTCTTAAGAATAAAATATTGCGCGACTTAAACTTTTTCAACTGTTTTGTCCAAAAATCGTTTTCTAAAAACAAAAGCAACAAAACGCTTGCTATAACAGTTGGACATTCGGATTGGTTAAGGAATTTTTATGGTTCGTATTTTAAAAAGTCCGGATTTTTAAAGAAGACATTTCTTAATCATAAGTCAGTTCGTTATGTCTGCAAAACACACTCAAAATTAATGATTTCCTTTATATACTCAAAATTAAGTGTAAACCGTTTGAGTTTAATTTAGTGATAATTTAATGAGTAAATCTTTTCGTGAAATGATAAGTCATTGTTAAATGGTTTTAGTGTTAGGATTAGTGATTAGTCTTGAGCCAATGTGAGCGTGTAAGCTGATTCGGGGCCGGGTGTATCAATTCGGACGCTTTTAATTTAGCACTAATCATGTTCTACTATGGATTTTTTAAATTGAGATTACCTCAAATGTTTGAATAAGTACAAACTATTAATAGATTGTTACATTATCACAATAGCTTTATTGCGCTTATATTTGGTAAGTACACAAAGTTTACTCCAAGGCAATTATTATCAAGTTGCTGGAACTCTAGGTGTATGTTTTGTGGGGGAAAGAGGGAAAGGAAAAAGAATGGTGTGAGAATATGTGCCTCTTATTTTATATTTTTCATTTAATAAGCTGCATGTTAATCCATCATGTAAGTAAATTTTATACATATAGGCCTACCAAGGGGATCGACTCAGGATCCCTGCTATGAAACGAAATACTTTACCACAATATACGATACCTACGGAGAAACCTAGGGACACATACGATAATTAAATATTATTTTCTTTCAAAATAATTATATTGCGAATTTAAAATGAATAATATGTATTAAAGATTTGAAGTGAAAATAAGATACTAAATTACGCGATTGTTTGGTTCTTTTTGAACAAATTGTCTTCTTGTTATTAACTTTTGAATGTTAACCTAAATGATTGACAACATCAACAATTCAATACATCAACATGTAAAAATGAGTAATTGTTACTAAGTTTGTGCTCAATTAGGTATTATACACTTCCCCTGGGACAATTCTGTATAGTTCGAACACCTAAGTCAGGGGCTTGTAAGAGGGGTCACGAGCCATCTAACAACAAACACATCAAAGATTATGCCTGTTAAATGCATTTTCATGCTGATTCGGATATCCATGAAATAAATAATTTTTAATGTTTATAAAAATGAAAATTTGACAATATAATCTTCAGCGGACTGAGCGCCTGCAGAGCAGCAGTTTTTTTCAAATTTTTCTTTAAAGGCGCCATGGTGTCTGAGATTTTTTTTTTTTATTTTTTCCTTGGAATACACAGAGGCGGCGACTTACTGAACCCGATGTCAATGGATCGATGATGGTTTTGGGACAACTCACGTCAAAAACAATCCTCCCCTTTCCTTCCATTGCATTCGTGGACAGCATGTTAAGCGTTACCTCCATTTATTTTATTGGTGTGATGCGGTTGGAACACAGGGAAAACAGTGGAAGGAGTTCACATTACATAGTGACATGGAGTAGTGCGTGGTGGTGGAGGTGAGGCGGCTGTTGGAAGCCAGGAGTAAGGTTAGGGGTGGTGACGTTTAGAGAATGTGCGGGAGTTGGTACTTGGGAGAAGATGTCCTTTGAAGATGAAAAAAAACGGGAATGGTGTATAGGAGTTGTGTGAGAGCAGTATGCTGTATTGGGAGTGAGACAGGTGCCCTGAGTGAAAATGAGCTGGGGATTTTGGAGAAGGGCAGAGAGAGCAATGGTGAGCGCAATGTGTGGTGTTGTGAAATGATGGATAGGAAGAAAGATGAGGATTGATGCATGTGGGTTTGGAAGAGGAGGGATGCGACTGGCGAAGGCGAATGGTGTACGTAAGATGGTATGGGCACGTGCTGAGGAAGGATGAGGAGCATGTTTAAAAAGGGCTTTTGAGTTTGAGGTGGGTGGTTTGAGGAAGAGGGGCCGACCAAAGAGGACATGGAGGAAGCAAGTGGAGGAGAGTGGGAGGGTTGGGTTGAGGATGGGGATGCATTGAATCGGGCGAAGTGGAAGGAGGGAGTGGGGCGATTGCTACGAATGTGAGGTGAATCCGGCCACCCCCGGTTGCGGGGACAAAACCGGATTTAAAACTTTGGTTTTACTACTACTACTACTATCACTTGTTTATTCAAGCCTTGGCTTGGGCCACTAGCATCAGAATCATTTCATGTAGAATTACATGTACTTAAATCTACTTTCCATCATTAATGGCTAGATAATCAAATATAATAGTTAACCATTATGTAGGGGTACTCAAATCAACATCGCGGGTGATAAGAGATTAATTTCAGTCTTCAATTTGCAGGGAAGACCACCTACACCAATCATAACTTCGTCAAGCTATTCTTGAGGCTTCTATTAAACACATTGTATGTTTTCCATACATCAAAATTCAACATGCGCATGAATATCATTTCCTGCTTTATTAGTTTTCTATAAAGCGATAATCAGTTAATCAAAGTTATCTCACATGCTCAAAGTGATAAGCACATGCCATTTCTAAATGCTCACATACATGTATCTTTGAAAACATGCATTCACTTAGAAAGGAGTGTATACCAAAAATAATTCTAACTCACCTAAGAGAGCCAGCTTTATCTCCCAAACAAAAAAATATCTTTTCAGCCATATCTGCCCTGTCTGTTGAGTCCACCCATCAGATCAGTATAGGCCCATCAGATTTGCTTTTGTCTTTGTTCACTTACTAATTCTTGCATCTCATGGGTAGTTTTACTTCCGAAATCATTTTGGCTGTTGCCCAGCCACCGAGGTGTGTGTGTCTGGTGAAATGGATTTGGCCCTCGCCTTGCCACGTATAAGGGTACCACCAAAGTTCACCAAAAGTGCATTCTTATAGGGGGCAGTATTTAACAGGGTTACATATGAAATAACTAAGCTCAAATCTAAGTCTTTCATATAAAAAATCACAACTTTGTTATAAAATTCCAGATCCAGAATTTTTGTTACACATGATATCTGTACTGTTATACCATGCATAAATGTTTACTGCATGAAAATGAAAAATCTGATTATCTCTAACTTTAGAATTATAAGAATTTTAGGTGACTATCTTTAGTTCTAGATGACTATTTTTAATTACTACACAAAACAATTATATTTTGAAATCTCTGAGTCAGCCTTTAATTTCAATATCACTTCTACAAACTGTTACAACATTGAAAATCCAGAACTGGACATATGGTAGTGAAATAGTTACCCCATGACCCATAAAACTCTACATTATTACCCTATATGGGGTGTTGGAGATGGTGATTAAACTTTAAAACAGATGCAAATTGCAAATATAGGCCATAAGTATACACTTATTAACCGCGATACCCGAAATGTCTAAAAAATATGCGAATAAGCTAATTGAAATTCATGAATATACAAATAAAGCAGTCAAAAGCTACACCTGATTTTGTGGCACCTCCATTTTTGTGTTGCCTGCAAAAATTGCAGGAGGGGGACACTTACCAAGTCCTTAATTCTGTCTGACGTGTGCCCGTATGCTGTGTGCCAGATTGCCATTGTTTTCAAGGTTAAAGTTTCGAATAAAGTTCTTAATATTCGAGAAGTGTAAGTCCAATGGCAACAGAAATTAAGTCATAGATGCCCTTGGAAAACCTACATTATGATGATGAGATCAAGGGTCACATTTACCAAGGTCAAAAATCATATGAGGTCACGTTATTAAAATGGGCCAAAAATATCAGTTACTTAATTTGAAAACGTAAAAGTCCAAAAGTTACAAAACTTGGATCATAGATTCCCTTACTAACCTTCATATGATGAGATAAAGGGTCACATACCAAGGTCAAGTATGTTGAGGTCAAGTAAGAAACTACCATTTTAGTGTCAGGTGGACAGAATAGCAGACCAATTGCGCGTATATGTCAAGTTTTGTCAATCAGGCACGGAGCGGGACTGTGATGGTGTGAATGGGTAAATTGGGCGGGGCATGTTAGAACAAAATGTTCAAAACATGCCTATTGAGTCGGGTTTCCGATTACGAACAATAATTAACGTAAGTAAACTTTCTCTTTTAAATGTCTTTAAATGTTCACACGAATATTCTTCACGGCCGAGATTTGTTCTGCATCGTCGAATTACGTCAGTACGCGCACGGTGGTCGCCTATATTTCTGTCCCCGACTTACCAATGGACTTGTGGATACGCTAGATAAGAAGTAATAAAAAATAGGCTGAAAACATTAAATTTGGCTTCATTTGAAAATTTAGTCCATTAGCTACAGAAACTTGGAATTATAAAAGCCCCTTGGGAACCTTCAAGATAATTGAGGACAAAGGTCACATCCCAAGGTCAAAGGTCATGAGATAGAGTTATAACATGGGCTAAAAACATAAATTTGGCCGCATTCAAGAAAACGACAATTGCTACAGAACTGGGGACATGTAGCCCCTTTATAAGCTTTTATATGATAATGTGGTCAAGGGTCACATACCAAGGTCAAAGGTCTCTGAGGTCATTCATGGCCTGAAAACATCAAATTGGCATTTTTTGAAAGGTTGAAAGTCTATTTCAACCAAACTTATGCATTACCCGTAATAGGGAACATCATATGAATAATAATGTCCATGGGTCAATTGCCAAGGTCAAAGGTCCTTTTCCTGAGGTCAGTTATAAAAGAGGAGTGAGGGAAAGGTGGTCCACGAAAGCAGCGACCTTGTGGATTGAGAACTGCTTGTTTTTAAAATCTTGCAGCATTATCACTGCTTATTCCTTTAAGAACTTAATTATGATGCGTCAATGGGGTCTTGTGGAACTGCTGGAGAGATTGCCAAAATGTGAAGTCTCAAGGGCCTACGCCTTTCACTTGCATTTGGGTCACTTCAGGTTTTTTCATGTCCAAACCACTAACAAGCTTTTTTCACAATACTGACATTTTCACCTGTGTCATTTCATGTCCGGCTCTTGTGCCAGCGTAATAAATCTCTATTTCACATTGCTGACATTTTGTGGGTTTTTCCACCTTTATGAGTCTTTCATGTTGTTTCTTGTGACCAGCATAATAACCTCATTTTCACCGTGCTGACATTTGTGAGGTCTTTCACCTGTTTGTATCCTTTCATGTTGGGGCCCTTGTATGAAGAGAACTGAATCTCTTTCACACTACGACATTTTACTGATGTTTTTTCCTTAAATGAGAACAGTTCACAATGATTTTCTTGGTGATGAGCATTAATGCATCCTTTTCAACAGTAAATGACATTTGTAAGGTTGTTCACCTGTATGTTTCCAATTCATGTACTTTTCTATAAGAAGTGGTAGTAAATCTCTTTTCACAATACTCTGACCATTTGTGAGGTTTTTTCACATTAAATGGACAGTTCATTTTTTTTTTTCTTCTTTTGATTAGCTTCAAGAATCTCTTTCCCAGTACTGACATTTGTAAGGTGTTCACGCTGTATGTATCTTTTCATGCTGGTTTTTTGTGCCAGCTGAAACAAATTCTCTTCTCGCCGTACTGACATTTGGGAGTTTTATTTCACCTGTAGGTCTCATTTCAATGTTCTCTCTTTGTACCTGGCAGTAATAAATCTCTTTTCACAATTCTGACATATTGTGATGTTTTTCACCCCTGTAATGTATCTTTTCAAGTAGCCTCATCTTGTTAGTAGCAGTCCTTAAATCTCTTTCAACAAGTACTGCCATTGTGAGATTTTTTACCTGAATGAATCTTTTTCATGTTTTTCTCTTGCGACTGGCAGTGACCAAATCTCTTTTTCCCCAGTGCTTACATTGTGGGGTTTTACCCCTTTATTGTACTTTCATGTGCTTTCGTGTTGACTGGGCAGTAATAAATCGCTTTTCACAGTGCTTCAATTTCGTCAAGGTTTTTATGCACCTGTAGTGTCTTTTCATGCCTTCTCTTGTCATTCGTCCTAAAGAACCTCTTTTCACAGTACTGACATTTGTGGGTTTTTGACCAGGTTATTCTTTCGTGTCGGCTTTTGTTTCTAGAAAGAAACAAATCTCTGTCACAGTTAATGGACATTTGTGAAGTTTTGCACCTGTATTTATCATTTCCTGTTCTTTGTATGATCGCTAATAAATTCTCTTCACAATGCGGATAATGAGAGGTTTCTCACCATCGTACATATCCATTCATGTTGTGTTTTGACTAGCAAAAACTCTCTCTTTTACAGTACTGAATTGTAAATAGGTTTCTTGGTTTTATACCAACATGTTTGATGTTACTTCATGGTAGTGAACATGAGAAGGTACTGCGGCCTACATTTCAAATTGTCCGTCTGACAATATTGCACCCCAGTGGCTTATGACTTTCCATGGTTTATTCTGATACATATCTGAAAGTGAAATGAATGTTTAACAAAGAAATATTAGAAAACTATGAATAAGGGTTCACCTGAGACGAATAAACCTAACAGAGATTTGAAGCAAGTAATAAACGGATTGTTTGCAGCATGCAGCATCTGGACGGTAGTGTTAGGTTAATTCTTAATGATCGAGAACAAGTAATCATTATTCAATCAATTCAATGTTATAACCCAAGATTTTGAGTTTGAGGGCTATTGTAAATAATGATGCTCCACACATGCTGTTATTGTCAAAAAGCCTTGAACAAGTTTAGTAAGTAAGCAAGATGTTACATATAAGCCATGGAATAACTTAAAATGACTCCCATTTTGTACCACTCATTTGTCAATATAGGTCGAATTTACTCAAAATTCATTTATTAGACATTTCTGGGATATCTTCAAAATATACTGAGTTAGACGAAGGAGGTGTAAAGATGTTCACGCAATAACATCTGAAACAACTCACTGGACACAAGATGGGGTGTCGTCCCACATACAGCCCTAGACGACGGCACTTGCCCTGGTGCTAACTCATGTGCAGAGTATGCCTGCCCTGTATGGAAAGATCAACACCTGCCAAAGCAGCTTGATCCAGCGTTAAATGCCGCCTGCCGGCTTATCACAGGAATGCCTCCGTCCAACAGCAACGGCAAAAACCTTGTACCTCCTAGCAGGAAGTGCTCCACAAGAATCCGTCGTAGCGTTAGCGAGCATGAAAGAGACGTAGTGCCAAGTATCCAATGTGAAGCACCCTATGTCTGGACAGACACCTGCTGCCAACCGCCTTAAATCCAGAGAGAGTTTCTCTTAAGCAAAGTCCATCCTCCTGAAACAGTCTCTAAGGAGGTCAAGAGAGTCGCCTTGTGAAAAGAAAGACTTGCCATCAACCAAGTAACATCTATCGGTATTGAACCTGGTGAGCATCTCCCACCTGGAGCTGACTCCTCATGGGCTGAATGGCGATGCCTCAACAGATTGAGAACCTGAACTGGCCGATCTAGGGTTTCCTTGCAGAAGTGGGGCTATCTGGAAGCAGATCAGGATACTACCTACTACCTGTGGTTGTGGAACAGCACCACAGATAATGGAACACCTCTTGGTCTGCCCACTGCTGGAGCAACAATGCACAAACAAGGACCTTGGGGAATTCAGTGAAGCAGCCAGATGTTGTACCCATCTCTGGCTGGATCAAATTTGAGAACCACAGTGTTTGGACACGATAAGAAGAAGAAGACTGAGTTAATTAAAATGTGTATTTTCTCTTTCATTATCACAAGAATTTAAACAAACTCATATTTTTTACCAGAATGGGATCTTGGACATTTTTATTTGAATTTTGACTTACGTCTTATGAAAATAAAGTTATAGCCAAACCCATAAAGTGTTAATGTGAGCTAGTCCTAAGAACAATTAAATTCATGTTATGTCATGAATTGAAGCACAAAATTAGGTAAAAATTGCTTGATCTACAGGATACCTCACTCATGCGGCCAAGTCATTTGCAAGCTGAAAAGACTTGGTTCGATATGCTCGAGCTGTTAACAATGGATCACAACTTTGCTTCCAATCTCTATCAGGTATATTCATCTCAGGGGTCACCAAGAGTTCATATGGCTGTTTTATTTTCAGGTTGAAAATTAAAGGTGCACAAGAGATTTCAAATAGCAGGTGTGCCTAAAAAATATGAAAATTCTGATTTTTGCACTGGTGTAAACCTTCCTTTCAAAAATATCCCCATCTGAGAGGATTAAGCTGAGAACTGTTTCTTTGGTACAAAACTTGTGAAATTTGTAATTTCCTATAGGAGCAAATAGGAAATTCAGCCTATTTATATTAAAATATAAGCATAGAAAAATCGCCTTTTGTTTTCATTTAATTCATTTCTGTAGCCAAACAAAAGGTAGGCATTAATCTATTGAATGTCTATCTAAGCTATTGAAATCACTACATATCACAGAAAATATGGAGGGGCATGAAATCTCTTGTTGCACCTTATTTTTTAAACAAAACCTGCTTTGGGAAGTCTGTACCTGTATCTGCAAGACTTTTTTTAGACAGGAACATCCCAGGTCATAGCTTAACTACTTTCCTGTCTACATATTCCCTATTGTTTTAATGCTGCATAAACCATATACTTTAAAGAGACAAAACCGACACTTTTAAAAGAGTGCACGCCTCAAGATTTTTCAAAATGATATTTCAAATGGTTGCAACTTTTATATATATTATCCTCATGTGAATGATTAGTCCAATGGTGACAAACAAAATTATTTTATAATCATTCTGGAGTATTAATGGCCAAAATGGAGAAAAAACAAAATGCACCTCCAAATCGAATTCATTTTCACAAAAGTGGATATTAGCACCAATGGTCATTTTCGGCTTTCAAAACTGCCAAACTATGAAAAAATACATGGCGGTCCCGTTGGACCGCTAGTGTTATCTGCCGTCGCGTTTCGTTTTATGAAGCCAAAAAAAGTGACATAGGTCCCCAAGGGTGATCGATGAGATCACCAAGGTTACATGAAATCACCAAGATCACATGAGGTCACCAAGTCACATGGTCACATGGGGGTCACAAAAGGTCACCAGGTCACATGAGGGGTTCCCCACCCTCCCCCTCTCCAATGCAGCCCCCCCTTCCCTCCCCAATGCACCCCTCCCCGATGTGCCCTACCCCGCCCCTCCCGGCCCCCAACTCACCCGCCCCTTCCTCTCGCACCAATTCACCCCCCTCCCCCAGCTTCCCTCCCTCCCCCCCACTGCCCCCCCCTCTCTTCCCCCCCCCCCTGCCCTTCCCCCCCCGCCTCCCCTCCTTCCCCCTAACCCTAACTCCCACCATCTCCCCCCCCCACCCCCCTTCCCCCTCCCCCCCCCGCTGCCCCCTCCTCCCCCACCCCCCAGCCACGCCTTTTCCCTCAAGACCCCCCCCCCAGTCGCCCGTTCCCCCGTCACCCCCGTCACCCCCCCTTTCCCGCCTCCCTACTTCATTCCACACAAGATGTATGGCATAGTAGTTTAACAACTTGAGTCCTCCGGTAATCCAGTCTGGCATGCCTTTTAATTGGTTCAACTCATATCTCATGATAATCTCAAGCTGTCATATTAATGTCCACACTTTCTGTTTTTAATGAGTGAGATATTGGTGTTTTTCCCAGGTTCAATATTAGGAAGAGAGGTAGTCCCATTAATTATTCATCATTTTTGTTATTTTCTTACCTAAAAACTCTGTAAATAACTACCCGTAAGTGTGGATGTATGCAGACAATACAGCTCTTTTAATCAGTTCATCTGATCCTAATGTTCTGCAAGGTGAACTTAATGCTAACTTACACAATATTTCTGTCTTGTTTCAGTCTAACAACTTAACACTAAACATAAAAAAGACTTAACTGATGCTATTTGGCACTAAGCATAATCTAAGCAATTTTAAACACATAACACTTATATGATAATGAGACAATTGAAAGAGCTGAAAATATAAGTACTTAGGAGTAATATTTGATCCCAACTTATCATGGCATGAACATGCAAATTATTTATCTTCTAATATATCTAAGCGCCTAGGGATTATTTATAGAGTGAAACATTATCTTCCCAAAATAAGACTGTAAATATGCTTACTCAAGCCCTGGTCTTTCCATATTTTGACTTCTGCAGTTCTGTTTGGTCTAATTTGAGTGTTTTATGTAGCAGCAATGATCTTCAGATCCTATTAGTACAAAATAGACTTGCTCGTATCTTACTTTCTGCAGATATTGGAACTTCAGTGGACAGAATGTTAAAAGAGCTGGACTGGGTTAAACTTAACTGTAGATGGGAACACCAATTACTTTAACTTTCAAATGTCTCGGGCACATGGCTCCAACTTATATTTCTTAAAAGTTTGTTTTACAGTTTGGTTGTTCCAACTTGGAAAACAACTTCTGGAGAAAAAAAACTTCCATTATAGAGCCACAACTTCATGGAACAAGCTTTCTCCTGATCTTTGTACCAGGTTTAATTCCATGAGTTTAAAGTAATTTAAAAGTGCTATTGCCTTGTAATTGTTACTTTATAACTATCATGCCTTTGCATAATTGATTCATTTTTTTATGTAATCGTATATTTAACCTGATTGTGTACATATTTCATCTTTGTAGATTAAGTTTATCAGGATTTCCTGGGAGATCAGTACTTTTTATTGAAGGAATTTCCCAAATAAATAAGGAATAAATAAATGAATGAATAAATAAATACCCTAAACAAGTATTTTTGTCTGTTTTTTGCTACCTAAAATATTTTTGCCAGTTTTGCTACCCTAAACAAGTAAGCAATGTATTGTGTCGTTAATATAACCTTTTTCTTCTTGCTTTGCTTTACATTATTTTTGATGATATTGATCTCTGCTTAATTTGAGTATTGCATACACTAAACATGTACATCACAATTTCAGGTTAAAAAAAACACCCGTTTTTTCCATATTTTGCTGATTTTGACACCCTATGAATGTACGCACGTACATCCTCTTTTGGAAAAAAGAAAGAACCCTTTTTACGCATTGTCTTGTTCACGTATCATATCCAGCTTTGAATACAAAGTGTCACCCGGGGCTGATAGCACAAATCTATAATGCTGATTTGACTTTTAGTATCTCTAAAGTCAGTTTCATCTGTGAAAAAAATTTAAAGAAGCTTGATTTCAACTGATTTTGGTAGGGTTTTTTTTATGGGTGTCAACGTTCCAAAAAAAAAAGTAAGTTATGTAGGTGGGTGGGAGGAAGGGAAGAAAATTGGTTTTTCGGGAGTCAAAGATCAATAACAGGGTCAAATTTTGAAATTGATCCCAATCATGTTGAAAAGTATCCAAGTTAATAGTTTAATAATAAGGGGATCCCAAAGGTATAAGTTGTATTATATACTTCATAATATATTCTTGTTTATTGATGAAAGTGTGTCACATGTTAAAAAATAGACACAATATTATATCTTGCGCAGGGTTGAAAATACTATTCACTTCCGTAAAGAGTACCTTTAAGCCGTATATATTATTTTCCCTTGATAAACGAAAAGTCGCAGTTCACATATCATGAATAGTGCTGACCATTAAAACATGTACATGTTAAAAGGACATTTTATACCCGCCATCACCATATGGCAGACATCCAAATACGATTAATGCGATCATAATTGTGTTGTAGGTGTCAACCTATGTATTTGGCTTTCTCGCAGCGGACTATCGACATCCGAGGTCAACTAACGAAATCATAACAAGATGAACGAGTGATTTTTCCAGAGTAAAAACACGCGTTTTATAAGCTGTATGACGATACGAGAATCAACAGTTATTCAAGCGACAATACAAATAAGCAGACCAAGTATAGCTCGCCTTGGATTTCACGAGGCACTCAAGCGTAAAGCTTGCCGGCGATGTTCAGTTCTAACGTATGACACTGCCAGTAGCAACACGGGCGAGCTGCCAAACTTGTGTGAAAACGTTTTTATGGGGGAACTGCGACTATGATGAGAGGATTGAGATTTATGTTATTGAATATGTGTTACACAATTTGGCACTCGACGACCCGGTAGTCCATCAGATTGATAACCCCGGCATGCGGGTCAGGTGGTGAATTTGACCCCCCCCACTGTGGGTCAGACTGTTTGCATTAGCTGTTTTCGGAACTGTTTGAATTGGGACTTTTTTTTTAATATTTGCAGATTAAACTAGACGTGTAGGCCTACATGGAAATTTATGGCCACCAAAAAATAGCCTCGGCCTCAGGTGAAGATGTGTAGCCTAGGCCTAGGCTATGCTAATTAGGCTTATGGGCAGTTTAATCTTTTGGCCCAACTCACCTTGGGAACCACCCCTCGGATCTACTAATAACTTGGAAGCAAGACAATTTGTGAGCCATATTTCAACCATAGTCACTTGCCGTCTGACCACTACGCTGTCAGTGCTTCATCACAAAATCAACCAGCCTTGGAAACAGTGCATTTATTAAAACCATGCAGATCGGAAAATTCGCACATCCAAACGGACATTCTTCCGCTTGATTTACGATCTGCACTGTTGCCTCCAGATGCTGAGTGTTGTGCCACCCCCCAAGGTCCAGTCTAGTCATTGCAAGCATATAAAACAAAATCTTATCCAAGACCTTGATGATGAACTGCTCCACTCGTAATCGATCTGTAGTCATGCGGTCCTCATGCCACCTTGGTACAAAGAATGTTCTCGTGCTGAGAAGAAGGAACGGCGTAGGCTGGAGCGCAGAGTTTCACAGAATGGGCTCACAGTATTCAAAGAGGTT
>JAMKCH010015089.1:0-38653 GCA_023653785.1 Ophioderma brevispina | reverse complement strand
CAATACAGCTGTGTTGATTTGTAGTACTTCCAATACTTGATCTGTTGTGAGGTAAGGTATCACACACTCCAAGGTATGCAAATAAGTCTGGCTCATCTCAACTAACCTGATGTAAACAAGTGTAAATGCAAAAACTATGTTATTACTAAGATGACAATTACTTTCTGATATGAAATACCATATATTTCTTTTTTTTCTATCTCTAGCAATGTCAGTTTCATATCAATTACAAATTTTGCAATATGTTTAAGTTTAGAAAAATGCTACAAATATGCATTATTTAGAGAATAAAGGTTATGATTTTGGGAACTGGTACTCTCTCTTTACGACAAAATGAGACCACGGCGATGCACACGCAAAAATAATGACATCGCTTATAAAGAGAGTACCGGTTCCCAAAATCATACCTTTACTCTCATTTTGAAACCAATTTTTAATTCAAGGTATTCTTTAACCTAATTTTGCAATCTTTATGGCTTAAATACAAAAAGGACTACCACCTCTCACTGAGAAAAATCGAACAACCCCTTGAATGCAAAGAACATACTCAACGAGACACAACATTGGCAGGCGTGTGCGGATGTAACAAAATGAAGTATGATGCAAGCTCATCTACCTCCAAATAATGTCCACTATACAGCGTGTACTACCTGGGTTCCTGGGTTCAATTATCGAATTGAACCCGGGCGTCAGCCAATGATATTTCTTACATTTTCACAACTGTTTAAGAATTTTAGGCAGAACAAGCCACGGCTCAGAATCCAACACTAGAATCATGGTTTTGACAATGACCGAATGAATTTCTAAATTCATTGCTTCTTTCCCTTCTGATTTCCTAATCCTAATGATAGAGGGCTATTAGTTTAATTCTAAGACTTTTTTTTAAATCAGCAACGACAAAGAGGGTATTTGAGTAACACTAAGTGACAAGCTTACCTGTCTGCTCCACCAATCATGTCGTATATATTGCATTTGGGTTTAGATGATGCTGTTGCCGTAGATGCTAGTAGATCCCCAAGACTGGTAGACCATAGATCACCCAAAGTCAATGACCTAAGTAAGAGATACATTACATGTCACTAAGATGCTGCTATGTGCCTAGCCTTGAGTATGCCTCAAAATGAAGGTCTTAACAATCCAAGTGGTCAAATTTAAACCTCTATATCAAAAGTAATTCCTTGGTAAATTTTTGAGTATGTTTTATCATTTTAATACAAGTTATGCTTGTGTAAGGCATGGCATGTGTCTAAGCCTATTTGAACACATTGCCAAGAAAAGCAAATACATTATACTTTATCAGATTTGTAGTTGAGAATGATGTCAAAGCTTTTCTTTGCAATTATATTCCATTTCTCGACCTCGGAGCAGTGATGTCATAACCTCGATGGAGCTTTTACGCTTGCGTTACTGTCTCTGTATGTGCAAAAACACTTTGCTTTAAATCGGTGTCTGCTGTTTACCGGTGTGACCACCAAATATTGCGCTATATCAATGCATAGAGTTGGTGAAACAGGCATACTGTCTTTGTTCATGCATGTACATGTATGATGCTATGGTTTGACAATGTGATCACTGCAAAATGCAAGTGATATCAAAGGGTAATAACAAGCTCAAGCTCAGCTTCAGGTCTCTACCAATGCAGCATGATTAACACATAGAGAATGAGAATTTATACTGATGCCAAGCTAAGAAGTACTTTGCAGTATTCTAATGATGACTTCACATGAATACTTCTAATGATGACTTCACATGAATACTTCAAACTCAAACACTGGTTGACCATGGATTCATGGCAGAGAACCGCGTTTCATTGAAACTGGTTCCAACTGGAAATAACTGGGCAGACCCAAGTGGCCAACTGGTGGATGAGTCTTGAAGACACCCCTTGACTTCTTAGGTTAACACTTTATACTGAGGATAAAGGGGGCAGTTTAGATTCATTTGCAAAGGAAAAAAAAACTGATCAACTGACTGATCCTACATGAAAGGTCCATCTACTCGTAGAATGGGGTGATTTTTCTTCGCCTAACAGCTATCTATTTTTCAGATATGTATCATACTCTATCTTACTCACCTGTCAATAGCTTTAGTGATTAGAGCCTTCCATTCCTCAGGGTTGAGAGTTTGTAGTACTGTATCTAGTGTGTCTTGCAGACTCATTGCAACTGGATGACAGTACAAAGGCACATGGCTTACCATTGGTTCAGACACATTTACCTAGGAAGAGAAAAAAGCAATTTGCATAAATGACACAGGTTATTCACTCAGTCAAATGTGGAGCTATAGTACTCTTTGGCAATGAGCACAAACCCAACAGATTGGTAATTATGAAGTAGAAGTAGACAACTAAACATTTGGCTCTACAGCTCTTTGAAATTTCTCATTTCTCATACTCTCATTGACGTGAAGGAATCATCACAGTTTAGCCCCTGACGCTCCAAACCCCAAGTACATCAATTGGAACCTTTTTTTCATAGACTGTAAAGATCCAACCAATACCTTTCTGTGGCTTAACCCCATATCCCTTTACACCACTGCAATGCATGAGCCATTTCCAGGATGGCTGATTACATGGAGGGAATTGCCCACTGGCACCGAATCCTCATGGTCGTCATCTCTGGATTGGAGCAGTGAGGCAACAAAGGTGAAGGACTATACTTGTAGGATCTCTCTGGATGACCATCACTCACAGAAGATGGGAGACTGGTGTATGTTAGAGTTCCATCAAGCAGACTGGAATTTGCCCTGAAAAAATGAAAAGATATGTTCTCATGAAAATTTGCAACAAAATAAATGGACAATCTTTTTTTCTGTTAATTTAAGAAAATATTTGAACAGGTTAGATTGAAAATTAAACAGAAGAAACAATTCTCAATTGATATGTATTTGTAAACATGTAAAATTTCATCAAGTGCAATTTGTGAACATTAATTTCCCATTTGATTAAAAAGGTTTTGATTGTGCTACCCAAGTACAAACTCTTATGGATACTTTAATACCTTATTTACAATTACAGCAAATTCCAACAAACACATTGAGTGACTGGTTTGGTTAGCAACATGGTGGTATTCTGAAGAGAGTCTAACTTTAGACCGATTTATAAACAGGGATCGTCTACATGAGTGGAACTTAGTTTCCTCCTGGATGGCGTTATGGCCCAGGCTTGGAGGAATTTTCTCACCATTACAGCCACATATATCGAGATGTGGAAAGGAAAAAAGTCACTTATGTAGGCTAACCCTGTTTAAAAACCCAGGTTTACAGTTAGTCTCCCTTTCAGAATACCAGCATAGTTTCTATACTGATTTAGACCAAAGAACTTGGAAAGCGTTGTTGTTGAAAGAGAAACAGAAAATGAGCTATGAAATCACAATATAAAAACAAGACTTGTGATCATTGAAGCATCAGAAAGTTATATGTCCTAATAGGTTATACCAACAATTTCAACTACCTCAATTTGAGTTTTGTTACATGCATGGCACACCCTCTGGTCTCACCTTATTTGGTAGTTGTTTGTCATGTGAGTTCCATTCTTCATCTGATGGTAACATGAGTGATAGCAACTCTTCTATAGTATGCAGACAGCTAGGCTCAGCATGGGACTGAGGCAGACTTGACAACACTGTCATGCATAATGTATAGGCAGCTTCTGCTAAATGATGACACCTGTGAACAGAAATGAAGCTCATATGAGTTACTCAGAAGTGCTGCTCCTTTGGGTGTCTTTGGGTGCCATATAGTCATGACCTCTTGGAAATGAGCTAATTGGAGTACTACTACTATTACCACTACGGAAATCTGATGAGGGTAGCTGGTTACCCTGGTAGAATGAAAAAAGAAAATCTACCTACAAGGGCGTCAGCTCTGGAGAGCTAATGGCGGCCATCCAGCACATGCTCCCTTGCATGGTGGGCGTGTTTGCCCAAAGGCTAGGCCCACCGCCGAAAACTGTGGATTGGCGTCAGGAAGGGTATCCGGTCAATTATCTTTTGCTCCAATAAATCCTCACACAGCAGTATTGCTGAGGGTGAGGTGTATCCGGCCACCCTCGTTTAACAGGGACAAAACCAGATTTAAAACTTTGGTTTAACTTACTAACTAACATATACAGAATTTTCTAGCAAGAGTTCGCGATTACGTGTTAAGCTAGCTCGCAGCGTGACCCACCCAACATGTAGTGTCTAGTCAGAGCAACCTCGGACTACTATTAAACCAACAGCAACGTCAAATTTAGGATTTCATCACCGCCACTGCCTGCTGAGAACATTTGGTGCTAGAGGTCGATTTCTTTTTGATATGAAGGAGTATGGTAAAAGGGAGCCTAAAAAAAACGTATGTTATTCAGCAGGCTCGAATGGCTTTGTGATTATTATACCCTACTAGTATTTCAAGTGATCAGGTTAATAAATTGACATATTTTGAGGTGTAGTGACACTATTTGGTAGCCAATCACTTTGAAATTAGGCACTGCACATCCTTGGAGTACCATTCATGTATGATTTTTTATCTGAAACTTAGGGACAGACAGACAGATAAGCTAATGCAGGTATTTTTGTTAAAATTAGACACACAAGTAGCAAATTTAGACACACAAGTCATGACGGAATAAAAAGCAATACATAAGAAATGGACTCGCACAAGTATACCTCAGCACAGATGGACAAACAGACAGGCAACTTGGTCCGCATAGATCTTGAAACCAAACTGTGTATGGTGGGGACAACAATTCTTCCGACTTATTACCTCTATCTAGTTTGTAGGACAAATCATTGTCAATGCATACACAATTTGCCTTAGTCAGGGGATGAAGGTCCATTCATACTTCTACTCGGCACAGTGAGTCTAAATTGATCACTTTCTGTTGCAACTCAACACAATGAAATGCAAACTCAGTTAAAATGATTTTTGCAGTAGTGCAATTCAGTATTATGAGGCAGGGGCGGCACCAGGGTAAAATCATAGGAGGGGTGAAAATCGTAGGATGGGCGAAAATCATAGGATGGGCGAAAATCATAGGAGGGATGAAACGATTACCTCATATGTGATGTGATCTGGGAAAACCCGCCACATGTCGCACAGGACAGTTTTGAAAAAAATAAAGAAAATAGCTTAAAATTGGTTATATTGTACTTTATTTTTTGTCAGATTGTATAAGGCGTAACTTTTGATGTGTGTATCAAATTATGGAAGCGTAATATTTCAAACTTTGCAGTGACAGTAAAAACTCAAAATATAAATTTCCCACCATGTGGCGGGTTTTCCCAGATCGCACCACATATAGGTAAAAAAAACTAATTATAACACAATTTATTGCTTAAAACCCCTGTTTTCCTACATTTTTAAACTCTTGCGGGGGGAAAAAAAAAAAAAAAAAAAAAAAAAATGCGGGGGGGGGGGGGGACACCTGCTCTCCTTGCCACCCCCTGGTGCCACTTCTGTTATGAGGTAAGGCACAATACAAAGCTGTGCAAAAGTCTCTTTTACTATGACAAAACCAGAATAAATCCAATAATATCAACTGTGCCAATTTTAACACCACATATGGATTATCTATTCCACCAGCTACACAGTCTGCACAAATTTTCTGTTGAGACACAGGATATGACCTGGTCGCCATCTACAGTGACCTTTTAACATTTGACCACTAGAGTGGTCGAGTGACTGGAGGCCTGTCACAATGCAGAATTGATATTGGTTGGGATTAACTTACAGCTATGTCTGCTGCTACACACAAGACTCTATTTAACGGGGCAAAAGCGATTCAAGTCGTCCAAAATTTCTGTGGTAGTAGTGATTTCTAAGATTAGACTTGCAGGAGATTCCCTACCTTTTATTTAGCTACAGAAATAACTTAAAATGAAAACAAAGGTGATTTGTATATGCTTATATTTCAATAGAAAACAGAAGCTGACATTTACATAGGGCTCCTATAGGAAATTAGAATTTCCAATTTTTACCCAGAAACATTTTCAGTTAATCCTTTTAGATAGGGATATTTTGGATAGAAGCGTTACACCAGTGCACAAATCAGAATTATTGCATTTCTTAGGGACACCTCTATTTGAATCTCTTGTTGAACCTTTAAGGTATCTATATTTACTATCAACATGACAAGTTAGTTAGTTAACCAAAGTTTTTAAATCAGTTTTGTCCCTGTAAACGGGGGTGGCCGGATTCCACCTCACCACTCTGCCCAAAAAATGCTGGGTGAGGGGATTATTGGGAGCAAAAAACATAATTATCCAGATGTCCTTCCTTGCCAATCCACAGTTTTTCGCGTGTGGGCAAAGCTTTGGGCAAGTATGCCCAACATGCAAGGCAGGCATGAATGGAATGGCCACCATTAGCTATCCAGAGCTGATGCCTTGTAGGTAGATCTTCTTTTTATTCTACCAGGGGAACGCAGATACCCTCTCATCCAGATTTCTTAGGAACTTGGATGGGGCCCAAAAAATAGATTCAAGTACTATCATGTATATTTTCAAAAATAAAAAAAACTACCAACATTTGCCAACACCCACACACAACACACACTCGCACTACTCACTCACACACCACACACACACACACCCTCACCACACACACTCACACACACAAACACACACAAACACAAAGAAAAACCAAAGACAGAATTCCGCGGTTCCGGCCTTGGCACCCACTACATGCAAAGAATATAGCTGTGGGCCGATCCCTGACCTTTGACCTCGGGTCAACATGACCTTTGACTCATCAAACACAAGAGGGGATACCACGGGCACCTAGGACACAAGTGTGGTTCCAACTGGAACTTCAAGTTTCCATTGAGGTCAATTTTAAATTTTTTTTTTGCATTTTGAAGTTGACCTCACACGACCCTTTGACCTCACCAACACACAAGGGGTGCCACGGTGCCCTATGACAGAAGTTTGGCTCCAATTGAACCTCAAGTTTTCAACTTGGGTCAATTTTTACATTTTTTTTTCCTATCCATGAAGGACCTTCAAATGACTTCGACATCGCACATGACCTTTTGCTGACTAATCAACATGGGGATCCATGGTGAACCCATGACAGAGTTGGTCCAATCGAAACTTATTTTCATTGAGTCAATTTAAAAAAAAACAAATTAACAATCAAGACACAATTAACAAACACATACACACACACACACGCACAATGACCGCCAAGTGGTCTGCGCAGATATAACTGGAGGCCCACAAAAAACAGACATGCACAGACATGACACACACTCACGAACACACATATCCCAAACACACACGGTCGCCCACACCCCCCCAAAAAAAATTCACACTCCCCCTAATCTAAAACATCAACAAACAACCAAGAGATAACATCAAATAACAGGAGAACTCACTAAGAATAAAACATCCACCTTAGATTCCACAAACAGTTCAACTTCAATTTACATTCTTTCTTCTTATCGTGTCCAAACACTGTGGTTCTCAAATATGATCAGCCAGAAATGGGTACGTCTGGCTGTCACTGAATTAAGCCAGGTCCGTTGTGCATTGTTGCTAAGCAGTGGCAGAAAAGAGGTGTTCCATTGTTTGTGGTGTTGTTCCACTACCCAGGTAGTATCATGATCATGCTCCCGTAGCCCAACTTCTGCAGGAAACCGTAGACGTCCAGTTCGGTCTCAATCGTATGAGCATCGCCATTCGACCATGGGAGTCAGCTCCAGGGGAGATGCTCACCGGTTAAATACCGATAGATGTACTTGGTTGATGGCAGTCTTTTTTCCACAAGGCGACTCTCTTTACTCCTTAGAGACTGTTTCAAGAGGTTGGACTTTGCTTAAGAAAACTCTCTCTAGATTTAAGGCGTTGGCAGCAGGTATCTGCTCCAGGACAGAGGGTGCTTCACATTGGATTAGCTTGAAGCTCACTTGCATGCTCGCTACGCTCCATGAGTCTGGTGGAGCAATCCTGCTAGATGTAAGTTGTTCGTTGGTGTTGGACGAAGATACCCGGTGATAAGACGGCAGGAGGCATTTAATGGTGGATCAAGCTTCTTGGCAGGGTGATCGTTCCATTACAGGGCAGGCATACTCTGCCACAGAGAGCACAGGGCAAGTGTGTCCGATCTTAAGTAGGGCGAGCAACCCATTGGTGCCAGTGAGTTGGTCAGATGTTATTGCGTGAAATTACTGTACTCTTCGTCTTTCAATGTGGGTTAATAAGCGAGAGTGCGGTCAAGGTAACTCCTAGGTAGACAGGGTGCTCACAGTGCTCCAGGGAGTTCCCAGACCAGGTAACTTTATAAGCTGACGTTGGTTCACGGTGGGTAGATGGAAGCACACACCTGTGGTCTTAGATGGATTTGCCCGTAGGTGGTTTTCCTCATAATAAGGAGTGAGTTCATCCAAAGGAGAGTCTCTCTTCAACAAACTGTGAAGTCGGCATCTTGTGCACTACTTCCAAGATCGTCTGCATAAAGAAAACGACAGGTTCCTGCACTGCTGGTTGGGCTTTGGTATATATGTGAAACAGGAGGGTGCAAGCCACTCCCCTTGTGGTAAGACCATTCTTGAGACTACGCCACGGCTCTCTGCGCTCCTAGTTGAAACAAAGCACATCCTGTTAGCCAGCAGTCCACGGATAAGCTTTAAATAGTAGGCGAGGGGTGCCACCTGGGTATCTTGCGCGAGCTTCGTATCCAGTTAAATTTGGGATGGGGGCAACCTTCAAGAGCATGCCTATTAAGTAGGCAAGGGAGGACCCGCACGTCCCAGTATACCACTCGAACACGCCTTTCCCTTCACGGGTAGAGAGACCCTTTCAGCTGCCACTCTCTCTATGGTGAACGGTAAGAACGGTGGATTCTGACGGGCTGTCTTAATGCTTTGACATTAGGCGATCCTCTACCATGATTGCGTTGGGGGGTACGGTGCTTAATCGACAGACGCCTCCAGTTTAGGGGGTCATAATCGCATCTGTCCCCGGGCGAGGATGGGAAGGAGTCAATCGTTGTCATCTCCACACTCGGGGCCTAACGCAGTTGGCATGTTTGGAGGTTAGTAAAGCTTCCTGCAGGGGTTGGCCGACAGGGAGGGGCTGGGTGCCAGGGAATCGGTGGCATGCGCCCAGTGCTATAAAGGCATGTCCATGTATCAAAACCCATAGCTTTCTCTGCCTAATTCTCCAGAACATACGTGGTCCCGGCGGACTTAGTTCCCCGGTCTTAGCCTCGCATTAGGCTAGGGGCCCGGTGTACGACCGGCGTTTTATCATCAGTATAAGCACCCTCCTCCTTAGAGGCAGTCGGGGGTGGGATAGGCCGGCAGGCGTGGAGGACTTCCGGAACCTTCTCCCAAAGGGGCCTGGCGGGCAGGTAGTGATGGACTTTGTTGACGTTTGGCTCGAACAATCTAGGTTTACGGGGTGGTCGCGTTTCAGCCTTAATGGAGTCTAGGTATTTATTCAATGTAAGGTTCTTACTCGGGGGGGGGTGTGTCCTTCGGATGTGGCGTTTGAATGACGGCTTCATGATCGGACGCACCACGCTATCGACGGGCATCAGGCGCCGTTAATCGTGTTGGTGGGATGGGCGGGGGAGTGGTAGTGCCGGCCCCGTGTCGGAGCCAATGAGGGTCTTGGGGGGCCCGTCTACGCTGGGCGGGTTCGTGCTAACATGTTGGCACGCTTAATTACGATACCGAGTTCGTCGGCTTGAGCAGCATTTTGTTTGTCGCATGCCTATTATTGTAGATACAGCATAGACTGTTTAATTAGGTCACTTTTTTATGGTTTTGTGTGGGTCTGTCGTAAGCGGATGTCTTGCGTTAAGTTCCAGGATCTTACTTTAGTAGGCATCTGTGATTAACAGTGTCGTATGCTGTTGATAGGTCGACGAACACAGCTCCGGTTCCAATACCCTTCTCGACACCATCCTCAATGTGTTGAGTTAGGTTGAGTAAGTCTTGGCTTGTTGTTGATTTGCTGGCCGGAAACCTGTTGTTCTGGTCTGAGGTGTCGTCCTCTCACAGGTGCAATACGATTGAGCAGGAGGCGTTCCAGCGAGCGTAGGTATGGGTAAGGAGTGATATAGGTCTGTAGCTCTTGGGATTGGATGGATCTTTCCCATGCTTTAGGAGTGCAGATAACATGTGCTTCCTCCAGATCGTTGGGAACCTGTGGGAAATATGGCAGCACTGTAAGCTAAGAAGCATTCCTTGCTACGGGCCCAAGATTTTTTAGTTGTCAGTAGAGATGGGGTTCAAGGCCTACTGCTTCTGATGAAGTTAGCAATACCGGATTCCAATTCGTCCATGTTGAAGGGGCCGAGTGAAACAGGGCACCACTAGACCTCTTATGGGTCTAGTTTGATCTGCTTGGGCTTCTTGCTGCAATTGCCATTAAAAGCAGTTGGTGGGCAACTTGGTTGGGTGTGAAATTTGGCTGCTGGAGGTTTGTTGGATCCCCTCGGAGCTTCGGATGGTAGACCATGCTTCATTGACTGTTATGGGTATATAGGTGGATTCAATTTAAGTTGCCAGGTTTGATATTTTCCGGGAGATAATTCGACGAGACTTCCTCCTTGCAGTGTTTCAGCGAAAAAGGCATCCGCTTCAAACATGGTGATATAACTTTGATATTCTCTAGCACATTCCTTGGAAAGCCTGGTATTTATTCCGTCCTACAGCCCATGGGTATGACATCTCCGTGCAGGCTTGTTCACTAGTTGGGCAAATGTTAATGTTATGGGGTTTGGAGCAATCCTTTTCACATTCTGATCCAAGTCATCAGTGAATCCTTGTCGGTCTGCTTTCATGTAGTTAAAGCGGCGCTTAAAGGCACTTTGTTGGTCTTACTGCAGCGTTGACTTAGGTATCGATTGGTCGATGTTGAATTTGTGGAACAGGATCCAGAACAATATTGCTACAGAGGTTAGAGATGTTTTGCTAACAATAGTTAGATTCAGGGTTGTAACCTCTCTTCCAGGGGCACTATGAAAATGATGTCGGAAGCTTAGAGTCGTGAAGGCGACGTGATGTTGACATCACCATCGTTGGACCGCTTGTCCGCTTTGTTAGTTACTTGTGCCCATTGAAGAAGGAGGTGTGGTGGAATTCCCAGGGTTGAGATGAGGGTGATCGAAGTCTACTGATGGATGTTTGTAGAAACGATGTAACTATGACAGAACTAAGATCAATGGTGAGGTGACTTCGATTTTGTTATCAATTTTTTTCAGACATTGAGGTTGCTTCTACTCGGTACATGTTCTCACAAATATGGCACTTCCGTAATTGTCGATGTGGTATCTCGGTGGCACGGACCATTCAGGTATGGTTGGGCGGTGGTTATTATTCTCTCTGTGGGTTTCCTGCAGACTAGGACATCCACAATGGAGATTACTGATAAATGGTAAACATTGGAATCAACTGTTAAACCTGAACAGTATAATAATATTTGGCATGAAGGATAACAAAATATAGCAATATTTACTCCGGTCTAACATACCAAAAATAACATCCTCCTTTTTATTCGACCTTTATTTGCACGGATAATAGATTGCAGTTGGACCAAAAGGATCTCGAATTATTTGCAATCCCAAAAAAGATGAATAATTGACTCAATATCCTGATTGCACAGTGAACAAAGGTTGGAATTGATATTAAACCTTGATATCAAACAAAAGCTTATTAACAGGGGATAGCGATTGCAATATTGAAACTGAAAATATCTTAATTTAGTGGATAAGGTAGAGTTAAAAGGAATGAGAAGTATCTTCCAATTAAAATTAAAATATGAAAAAGGAGCCCATTTATTTTCAGCAATGGCTTTACCAAAGATTTTCTTAACACAATGGTTCTGAATATACTGCCACACCTTGTTGGTATTACAGACTTCATGAACAAATCTATTTGACTACATTCATATTCGACCAGGGTAACCAGTTACCCTTCTCATCAGATTCCTTAGAAAAAATGATGGGCCCAAAAATATATCAAGTACTATCATTGTCTATTTTCAACTTACTAATCGACAGAGCAGTATACCTTTGTTTTTTGAGACAATTTTTGCAGTACCTGGTAATAAGACAGTCCATTTTTCAAGCGATGATCCGTACTAGTCACTGGTTAGGAGACTAATAATTAACAAACCCCTTTTGTTGCATGCTCACAATACAATGCCTTACCTGCGTAGTGCATGAGTGCTACGTATGTGTCTTGATCCCGTGTGATATTTGGTATAGGAAGCTCCTCACTCAGCAGCCTGCCTGTATGTCGTACCAACACCTCCACTCCTGTATTCCATGATGCATCACCTGTCTCTATGTGTGTATATGTGTGAATAAAATCACACTTATTTATCGAAATATTACAAGTATGATAGGTGGGTCCATGGAATGGTGATCATTAGTCAAAAAACACTTATGTTTTATAAATCATTTGACGAGGCCTGATTTCCTTTCCAATGTTGACTGAACATTGCATTCCTTCTTGAGAAGTTGAAATGCCCCAAAATACCAATAACACCCCTAAAAAAGAAATGGTCCGTCCCTCCCAGTGACCCCAGGTCACACGCGGTCGGCCATTGCTCCTCCTTAGCTCCGTTTTGACCCAAGCCCACCGGTCGCACCAAAATTATGTTGTCGGGCAGGGACGGAGTGGGAAGTCAACATTGGAAAGGACTCCGGCCTCAGTTAAATGATATAAACATTATGTGTTTTTGACTAAATCATGACACGCAAAAACAACAACACATTCAGCTGATTTACTTTACAACAAATGTGGGAAACTATGGAGGTATTATATAGAAGGGGGGTGCACCTAGCCAGCCGGTATATTCAATGTTCGTTATGGGCATACCAATTGATGGGCAATATCAATCGCGGCAAATTGATTTTCACGGGTTCACTAGTGAACTTATCCCACAATCAAACACACCACACCACGATTTATAAACAAACATGGCGGTATACATACCAGGACGAGATTTATTACGGCAGGTGCAGGGTAGGGATTTCAGAGAATTTTCGATATGATGATGTTTTCAAAGCTTTAGACGTTTAGTTAATTCATGTCATTAGCTCTTAACTTAAGCACACATCGTGTCATGAATAATGTGCATGTCAAAGACGCCGAATGCGAAAAAATACGGCAGAAACGTTGTGCTTCCGGTTATTTTTATGTGCTAAAAAAATACTGGCCCAGCTTGGCCAGCGCTACAAATTAGTTCATTGCACTCTAACTCTTTCGACATTGTTTTA
Organism: Ophioderma brevispina; assembly: GCA_023653785.1. Classification (NCBI taxonomy): domain Eukaryota; kingdom Metazoa; phylum Echinodermata; class Ophiuroidea; order Amphilepidida; family Ophiodermatidae; genus Ophioderma; species Ophioderma brevispina. The sequence goes on along the minus strand of JAMKCH010015089.1, from coordinate 25,441 downwards.
AAGGGTTTAAAAAATTTTAATATTTTTCTCTAAATATATAAAAATCACTATTTCTTTGAAAAATGGCCATATTTTGGTCACAGTGCGGTTAGATCAAGTTCAGTTCAAGTTCAAGTTCAAATTTATTCAGCATAACATATCGTACGAGACAGAAATATGTAATACAGTATAATATATAATAATACATAAAGTATCAATTGTAGACTGTGCTAAGATGAACTGGTGAGGTATATGATATGATATGCTAGGACAGCAATGGACAACCCGATAGGGCTTATGGTTATTGCTGGCCCTGTAATACATAAAAGTAAAATATACTCAATATTACAATAATGATACAACACAGCTGTTTGAAAGTGACAAAACGAGAATAAAACAAAAATATCAACGGCGACACACTCCTGACGACCAAGTTGGAGCATCTATGCCTCCAACTACATCCTGTGAAAATCTGATGAAACTTCACCGCGGGCAAAATGTGATTTTTCATCAAAATCTAGTTATACACGGCTTTCTATGGGATATAAGAATAACAACATACAAATCAGACCCCTATAGGCCTACATGGCAAGATTCCCGCAATGGATATTTCTGATTTTGCGGAGGTAATAGGTCGTGTATGTCCCTACTTATAACAGTTGTCAAAATTGTGTCGCCATTGCTTAAAATCGCTCTAAAAATAAAAGAGACAATTTGCACGGGGTCAAACAGCTGTGACAAGTGTATCAAATAGAATATTACATAGGTAAATATACATAACAAAAAACAGAGACAAACAAACAAAAACAAACAATATGTCTAAGCTAAACAAACACTTAACGGGAATACGGGATACGGGAATTTGGACAAGAAGGAGAGACTCTTCAGCATGTCTTGCTGAGGTATTGTAATAATATTTCATAATGAGGGAGCAGAGATAGAAGAGGTAGAGGTGAAGAAAATGTAAGGAATAGAGATAGAAATGGGATGAAGAAAAGGTGAGAGAAAAAAGGACTTGGGGAGAGATTTAAAAAGAATTGTACTGGTTGATGAAAAGTTTTTTCAGTTGAGCTTTAAAAGTATTTTTGTTTGTAATTGTTGTGATGGATTCTGGAAGATCATTCCAAATTTTTGCGCCGTGATACTGAATAAAGTGCTTTTCAGAGGAAGATTTTGGGAGGGGAAGATGAAGTTTATCGGCTTGTCTGGTGTTATAGCTGTGGATTTGTCTGTTTGTGGTAAAGTAATTGCTGAAGTTCGGAGGTAAATGATTGTTGTGATAGTCAAACATGAAGAGCGCTGTTTGAAGTTGGTTGAGGTGCTCTAATTTAAGTGTTTTCAGTGAGTGAAATAATGGCAAAGTGTGAGTTCTGGGGGGTGAGTTTGTGATAGTGCGAATGGCCCATTTCTGTGTGATATTTAGTTTGGTGAGTCGTGAATGATAGTTGGAGGCCCAGATGATGTTACAGTAGCTAAGGTATGGGAGAACTAGTGTGTTGTACAGTGATTTTAAAGTGTAGTCTGGAAGGTGGTTTTTAGCTCTGTAGATTGTAACAATTGCGTGAGAAGCTTTGTAGTGGACAGAGTTGATGTGTTCATTCCATGTTAGCTTGTCGTCGATTGTGATGCAAGAAATTTGGTTTGGCGGTACCTGGAGATTGTGGTTATCTATGTTAATATTTGGTGTGATTAGTGTTGTGGTAGAGAAAAGAAGTAGTTAGTTTTAAAACATTGAGCGAAAGCTTGTTAGCCCGAAACCAGTCAGTGATTTAGCGAGTCATGATCATGTTGTTGAAAAGTGCATAATGTTGGGGTGAAAGGAAAATGTTGTGTCATCTGCAAAAGATAGTTTTAGTGTGTTAGAGGTTGGTGCTGTCATTCATGTAAATGATTGAAAGTAGAGGGTCCAGATTGAGCTTGCGGACGCCAACTGTGATAGGTGTGATTGATGAGCGGTGAGTGTACGTAGACTGATTGTGGAGCGGTTAGTTAGTAACTCCTGAACAACCCAAGGCTAACTCCGCGGGACACCGTAATGATAAAGCTTGTGAAGAAAAATGTTGCTAGCGTCAATGGTTGTCGAAAAAAAAACAAACAAAAAAAGGGGGGGGGGGGGGGGGGGGGGCGTGTGGGAGAGATCCAGGAATTACCCCATGTGTGGTGAGTTTATTTTTTAGTGCAAGATTGAGGTTGGTTGTTGTAAGGAGTGCAATGTAATCGAGCGTTTTGGCCTAAAACGTATTGTTCATCGACAAGACTGTTGTGCTTGTTGAGAATGTAGGACAGACGTGGTACTGACTTTTTCAGTAGTGTTGAAAAAGATGGAAGAAAACAGAGATGGGCCTGTAATTTGCATGTTATGTGTATTTTGTTTTGTAAATAGGAAGCTTGGATGATTGAGTGCATTGGGAAGGTTCGGTTGAGAAGTGAATGGGTAATTTAAATGTGCATCAGAGGCGACATGATGTTTATATATGATTTGTTAGCAATCACAGGATCTATCTTGTCGTTACCCGCCTTTTACCAGGTTTTAACACGTGGCGACGTTGTGCATTTCATCAACAGTTAACTGGATTCAGGAACATTGAGGTAAATGTTTTTTGGAAGGTGTGTGTTAAATGGGTTATTGATGGTGGGTATTTTGTTAGCTACGTTTTTGCCCAGGTTAGTGATAGTGATCGTGAATGCGTTGGCTATGTCAAGCGGGCAGTTATGCTTATTATTATGAGTGAAAAGGTCAGGGATTTGTTTAGGGCTACCTTCCTACCTAGAATGTTGTTGAGAATGTCCAGGTTTTGGTGAGATCATTTATTGAGCTTCGAATTGTTCGTGTTATTTTTTTTTCTTGGCATACGATAATGTGAGTTAATTTGTTTTTGTATATGTTTGTATTGTTGTTTGGTTGCTGGTATTGGGGTGAGAGACAGCCAAAATGGCCCCAAAATAGGTTTTTTTCGGGTGACAAATTTATAGTAAATTTCCAAAATCGTTGGTCTTTTTAGAAAATGTGCAAAAATTCACCAAATAGGGGTTTTTGGTGAAAATTTTCACACTCCCCCCCCCCAAAAAAGGGATCTCTTATGGTGACAGTGGTAAAACTTCCAAAATAGGTCTTTGGGTGGACATTTTCAAAATAAAAACAACTCGGGGTCTTTGGGTGCCAGCGTGGCCTGAAATATTGGGGTCTTAAAACAGCCTGTACATACCCGTCATCTCAAGAGTGGAGTGCCCCTAGTTATTACCAGCATTTGTGCCTCTGATGCCCCTCGTGCCAATCAATTTTCTTGTCTTTATATCTTAAAGTGTGGAAACTTGTCAAAATATAACCTCCATCAATTAAAATTAATTCGGATGTCGGCAAGGGGCTACGCCCCATCAGTACCGTGGAAACACTTGCGTTTGATGGCTACCACAAGACGGCTGTTTTTTGTTTATATCTTGGGAAGGACATGGATTTGAGAGCTCAAATCGCAGGACACAATAACAAATACGCCTTTCATCTGACATTAAATCGATAGTACTTCCGGGTAAATCAGGGGGGTCCCAAAGACGACGAACACGCACCTCTAAAGCAAAACAGCACTTTTTAAGAGCGTCCCAATTTTCAAAATTCAAATTTCAATCTTTTTGCCACAGTTAGGTTGGTGATTGTCAGGAAACTATACCTACTAACGAGAATGCTCAAAAATGTGGATTTATCCTAACAAAGCGATTTGTAATTAGAATTGGGATCCCACATTGTACTTAGCGGCCAGAGCTGGAATGCTAAGTTTTGTCCGTCTGATGAAATAGTGCCACCTAAAATGACCTCTATAGTGTATTTTCCCAAGACAGATCTTCCAACCATGTAACCAAGCCGTTCCATTAATATGGAGAGGAGGCTACTTACCAAGGAAAATATCGATCTAATTATTGGACTGAAAAGGCCCACCACAAAAAATCATTATGTTAACCATAATCCATTTGTACGCTGACATTAACTTCCGCGTTACATCAGACTCCCCTGATTACACTTACCTTACTGTATCGCTGAATGTATAATTACGTAGACCCAATGGTATTAACAAAAATCTTACGAAAAAGCCTACAGACTAAAAAGGAAATCTTATTAATGCATGAAGTTGAAAGAAGTAATAAAAAATAATGTGTCCTCTGCAAATGCTGGTATCTAGCCACACTCCATTGATTTTCAAAGATTATAGCTTTGTGATTCCATTCACTTGCCGATTTCACAGGTTCACGATTTTCAAAGCCTTTTCATTTCAACTAATAACGCAAATGGTTTGATTCCGGGCTCTTTTTAAATTGAACCTTCAAAATAGCTGCTTTTTCAAAAAGTATTCAGAATTGGTCGGTTGATAGGTTTGCACAAGGCAGCTTATACTTACTTACAAGACAGTAACCTGTTCAGAATATAAATGACCGAAGGTTGGACAAAAGTGATATATTTTGACAACTGGCAAATATATACTGAAGACAGTACATCCTTACTTTTTGATCATCATCCCTGCCCACCCCAGCACCAAACATCGCTCTTCAGAAAACGTACTATAACTTACTTTCCAAAACCACCGACACTGGAGGAGCGTAGACACGTACCTGGCTCTATTTCCCGGCTAATTTCATATTGGAAGGCAGTTTCCAGCGGCCGTTGAACTATTATCGCAGATCTCCAATATTAATAATTATTATAATTACAAATTTCCTTCGTTTGCGACACTTAGACATTTTCGAGCTTAACCATCCACAGGTATAGTTTAATTGCCAGTTACCAATGCATCGGTGTAAAAATCTCATTTTTTTGAAAATTGGTTGCGCTCTTCAAAAAATGTACTATTATTGCTTTAAGTGAAAACTTGACAAAAGGTCCACTTTTGGATTATAAGGGACCATTTTTATGGGTGGATTGGCCAAATTTTAGGTACTTCTTCGAAGTCCTCAACTCACCCAAAATCCTACTAGGCCTGTGTCCATCACAAAATATTGTCAATGGGTAATGGCGGAATCCCGCAAAAGAATCTATAAAATTTGTGCATCCCGGTATCTACTACGTCCGACAAGTATAATGAACGGCAAAGGCACATTCTTCATGATCTAACTCCATAGTTTCCTCCCAAAAGTTCTATCTTGTGTGGGGAAATAGCAAGTAATCTCTTGTCTAAGACATTCTTTATTTTTCATTTCAGGTCTCTGGACAACCGTTTCTTGATTGATCTTCCCAATCTCTTAGGATGGGGTGACCATGGCTTTGATCCAAAGATTATGCTCTGCACGTATGATTACACAAAGCTTAAGTTACACTTTTTTTCTCGCTACTGGTTTTGGTATTCCTTTATCTGTTGTCATATCAGCCGCGTTTCATCTTGAAATTCGCCTTAGAAACCAAGAAGGAATTAAGCGAGTCACTGAAAAGGACAAATCAGACTATTCCAGGGGGCAAGAAAACGCCGAAATTTATTGAGTCTTCAGACCTACGCTTACTTAAATCAATCTTCACTATCCTGATTTATTTCTGATATTTTTTGTGTCCCCATACGCGATCATTGTGGTCTTCGACAAGGATGGAATGGTCACTTGGTCGACTTGTTGCGTCATTCTTTGCTCATGCGAAATAGATCGTTACAGTATCTTGTATGCTTGGCAACAACTACGAACTTTCGGAGGCTACTGGCGTGGTTTGACGCTCTGCTTTTTGCACATGTTTTGAAGTATTTCAGCGAAAAGTACGTCAACGGAAGAATCCGTTTCTTCTCTATCTGTAGGCAAAACGTTCCGTTAGAAAATTAATGTTTACTAGGCGGTCCCCGGGCGTCGCGATCACTTGGGTTTCGCGATCACCTGTCATGAATGACCTCTCAGGTTTCGCGATCACCTGTCATTACTGCTCTCAAGGTTTCGCGGTGCTTTGAACCTAGAATGACCCCTGATGACCTTGTCGTGACTTTTAAAATATTGCATCAATCAAATCACCCCGCCCACCATTCGTCTGAATACAACCATTAAGTTACCAATTAACCTCCTTGACCTTGAATGACCCCTGATGACCTTGTCGTACCTTGAAGAGTGTTGGCAGCAACAATCGACCCCACCCTCCAAGTTGAATGTCCATCCCCAACGTTTAACCCCATTTGACCTTGAATGACCCCTGATGACCTTGATCCACTAACCATACAACCTCGGTATTTCGGACGGTCCGGGGCACCCACCGACCAGTTCAGGAACGTGCGACCCTCGTTCTCTGAGAAACCACGTTTAAACCTCATTTGACCTTGAATGACCCCTAATGACCTGTCGTGACCTTCAAAATTTTCGGATCAAATCGACCCCCCTCCACGTCATGTCGCATACCAACCGTTAACCCCATTTGCCACCCTCATTTGACCTTGAATGACCCCTTATGGACTTGATCCACTAACCATACAACCTCGGTATTTGGATGTCAAGGGGCACCCACCCACCAGTTTCAGGAACGTGCGACCCTCGGTCTCTGAGAAATAGACCGGTCTATTTGACCCCTTTTTACCTTGAATGACCCCGATGACCTTTGATCCACTAACCATACAAACTCGGTCTTCAGTGTCGGGGGGTCAAGGGGCACCCACCACCAGTTTCAGGCAACTTCGAACGCATCGGTCTCCGAGAAAAATATACGCGGTCAGACGACACACTGACCGACCACCGCACATGGCCCACTTGAATCAAAGCTGGCCAAAATATTTGTTGAAATTAGACGGTTTGGATTTGGTCAATTTTAAGGTATATTAGGGGGGTTGTTGACACGCTGAGTTCAATTGAAGTTTTTCAAATGTGTATGACGTCATTAATAGCTGTTTTCTGATTGGTCATTGATAATTACATTGTAATCCATAAAAGCCATAAAAAAGACATTAGCATTTAAGGGGTTCTTGGACATGCGAAATTTGCTGGTAAATTCTAGAAATATATATTACGTCCATCAAAATACTGTTTTCTGATTGGTCCATTGATAATATCATTGTAATCCATAAATAACCCCTAAACATGACTATTTAGCAAATAGGGGGTTCTTGGACTGAGAAATTTGCTGGTAATATTTAGAAATATATAATGACGTCATCAAAATATTGTTTTCTTATTGGTCATTGATATCTGCATGTAATCCATAAATAACCCATAAATCCAATGAAATTTAAACATATAGTGGTTTTCTTGGACATGAGAAATTTGATGTACTATTTTAGAAATATATATGACGTCATCAAAATACTTTTTTCTGATTGGGTCCTTTATAATATGCATTGTAATCCATACAATAGCCCATAAACCATACAATTAGCATTTAGGGGGTTCTGGACATGCGAAATTTGATGGTATATCTAGAAAATGTATGACGTCATCAAAATACTTTTTTCTGATTGGTCATTGATACCATGCATTCCATAAAATGGCACATAAAACAATGCCTATTTTAGCATATAGGGTCCGGACAGAGGAAAAATTGGAGGTAATATTTCGAAACTATGTTGACGTCGCTCAAAAACTGTCTCTTATTGGTTACAGTAGCATTGTATCCATAAAAGGGCCATAAAACAATGACTATTTTAGCATATAGGGGCTCTGACTGAGAATTTGAAGTAGATGTGCGTCATTTAGAAATAAACGAAAATACATCAAAATTTACTGTCACCTTAAAAATAATATGACATTATCAATTTCCCTGTACTACTTAAACATTCCATAAAACATTGACTATCGAAACGGATAAAGAGTTTAAGGACATAAACCTGTAGTATTTGTTAATATACCCCTTAAATCCCTAAAGGCCATTTTTTTCCACTTTTCAAAAATCACGGAGCGGACCCTCCTTGTGTTTAGTAGTAGGAAATAGCTCTTAGATCTACGATAAATAACGCTACCTCTTTTTTGCCGTGAGGTCAGGTTGGTAGTCATTTTCCTTTAGGGATATGCGATATATGCCGTCATCAAAATAAGGTTTCTCACTCTGATACTGCATAAAATTGTGTAAATCTAGCAATGTTTACTAAACAAAACCAGTGGTATGATCCCCCAAAAATGCATTTGAAAGCTTTTCATACCGATTTCTAATGCTTCTTGAAGAAAATTAAACATATAAAGCATCGACAACTGATTAGTGAGACTTGGGAACTGTTTCGCATCACAAAGTGTTCACATTTGATTGGGGGCGTCGCTATTTTCCTCATTTTTCTTACGTCCAATTGTCCTTAACTTTTACCCCCTCGAGTAAGAAATTGTGGTATTTGGATTTTGCCACTCTCACAAATCCGCCTTTTTTCATGCGTATACTTTGAGATCCGATTATTACACCCTCCTCACGTTACGTTTCTTAATACCATTTTAGCCCGTCATTCAATAATACTTATAATCCTACAATATGATTGGATTGCTTTTCTTGGTCTGAAGTAATTCTTTTTTTCATTTACTTTTAAAGAACTTGAAAGGCATAAAAAAAAGCTGCAGAACTTTCTGTTTCACGATTTTTTCCTTGGCATTTATTTTTAATACTCTAGAACAAGCATTACAAATTTTCGCAAGCCTCAATAACTCTAAAAGTTACACTTGTTCGTCTTTATAATTGCTGGTCTATGGGAATATGTTTTCCACAGATTGCCTGCATAATTATAACCCTCTAGAACTATCATAATCTGTATCCTCTTCAATTGCTGAGATGGTCCTAACGAATTTGATATTTAACGGACTATAAATGTGCATACATCGCAGGCGCGTGCTGCGGCAAATGTTGAATTGTTCATTAAAAACGGCCTTTGGCATAGGTGTGGTGCATTTAAAATACCTCCATATGCAGTGTGGTAAATTGTGGCAAAAAAATTAGTATTAATTGAAAGCATAGGCTTTGATTAAAATGTTGATATAAGAATCCTCGTGGGTAATCATACGTGAATCCTAACTTTTATGCATCTTTTTTCAAAAAAGTTAATTTCTAGCAGTTTTTTGGTCAAAAAGGGGATTTTCCCCTTAAATGTTCTACACAATACTTTTTTTCATAGTTTATTTCCTAATCTGTGTATAATCATTGTGTAGATAGAGGCAATTAAAAAAGGATCCTTTAATCTTCCTATCGTCACAAGGAAGTTTTTCATATTTGGTGGTATTTCATTATTTAGAGGCAACACCCACGCTTTTTTCATTTTACGGGCGTATATTACCACCTTTCAAACTCTTTAAAAAAATACATAATTAACTAACGTGTTTCTTTGGGATTTTTTCTTTCCCTAACGACAATAAAAAAACATAAAAAGAGTCCCACATTCGGGGCATTTTGATGTTGGCCATCCGTTGAGGTGATTCTGGCCCACGTGTCCCGGTATTAATATATAGATTAAAAAAACCCCGTCTACCGAAGGGGGGGTGGTGGTTGACCACCCCCCCCCCATTCAGGTTTTTCCCCCGGCTTGCAAAACCCCCTTTTTTGGTGCCAAATTATTTAATGTATTTTTCAATTGACATGTTCCTCTCCTTTTAATCGAAAAACAAACATCCACGGGGTATAGGTAAGATACAGGGGATCCCAAAGTGTATCGATAGTGGGGAGGGTGGTGGTAACCACCCCCCCCTCGGAAGAGAATTACCAACTGCCCTAACACAACACAGGAACATAACAGACACTGATTTTGGTACAATAGATAGCTATGGTTCCTCCTCTTTCCATGATACCAAAATGAGTACCAACATGGCCTAGCATTACGTCACAATGACGTCATTAAAGTTCGCCATGTCAGCAAAAACTGCCATTCCATACACACACAGTGAAAAATTCAATTTTTCGCCAAAAAAGCTCAGAAAAATCAGATTTTCATGCGGGTTTTTGCTCTACGTGATGGGAAATGAATAGTTTTATCTAATGATCATCATTTTAGAGCTATAATAGGTTGTTGTTTGAGTAGCAAAAAAAAATTGCGAAATATCAATTTTCCCCCTATAATCAGTATTTTCATACATTCCTCAACAATGGACGTCTGGTGACGTAATAATGGGATGTTAGTACCTTATTTTCGGTTACCAATGGAAAAAGAAGAAATCTAGCTATTCCTTGGTACCAAATTTACAGGAATCGGGGTGTTCAGTAACGAAAATCACAGGGGGGGGGTGGTAACCACCCCCCCCCCCCTTCGGGAGTTTGGTTACAAAAAATGGATTAGGTAGAGACGAGGGTTAACTATAACGCATAAAAAGGTGGAGCGAAAATCACGAGGATAGACCACATCTTGTAACGAATAACACACTCAAAAAGGCACGGTTTTTGACGTCTGATTATTCACAGGATCAGTATCAACGAGTCAAGTTGGTGTTATCGACATATTTGGTTAATCATTTACACCACGAATGAGGGACGGAAATACAACCAAAAGCGTTGAAAAAAAGAACGACCAAAACTAACAACAAAAGGTTTTGTTAACGTAACACATTATACAAGTGTTTGAGCAACTTCTAGGAATAAGAAATGTTATTTTGAATGAAATCTACAGAGGCTGACTTAATTTGAACTTGTTTGCGCCTATTTTGCAATTAGTGATGAGCCAGACCATCAAACGTGCCTTATTGGTATCACCTGGGGGGCAAAGAGTTTCGGGGACACTGGATACCGGGGTGCCTAACACATGGCCGTACCAAAGGATGATGGCCATTCTGTAGGGGTAGCGTAAGTGAGCTAGGGGCTCGCAGAAGATTATACAGGGGTCAAAAATTAGATTAATTGAAAGCCATAGGCTTTGATTGGAAATGTTTGAATATAAGAAGCATAATGGGAATCAACGGGGAATCCTAACTTGTATGCAGCTTTTTTCAAAAAGTTAATTTCTAGCAGTTTTTTGGTCAAAAGGATTTTTCCCCTTAATGTTCTACACAATCATTTTTTTTTTTCATTAGTATTTCTAATCTGTGTATAATCATGTTGGTAGCTAGAGGCAATTAAAAAATGGATCTTTTAATCTTTCCTTCGTCACAATGAAGTTTTCATATTTGGTGGTATTTCATTTTTTAGAGCACAACCACGCTTTTTTCATGTTTACGGCGGTATATGACACCTTTAAACTCTTTAAAAAAATAAATATTTAACATAACCGTGTTCTTTGGGATGTTTACTTTCCCTAACGACATAAAAAAACATAAAAAGTCCATTCGGCAATTTTGATGTTTGGCCACTTTGATGTGATTCTGGCCCATGTGCACCGTTATTAAATATATAGATTAACCCTCGGTTCCTACCGAGGGGGGGGGGGTGGTTTTACCACCCCCCCCCCCCTTCAGTTTTTTTTCCCCGGCTGCTAAAACCCCCTTTTTTGGTGCCAAATTATTAATGTAATGTCAAATGCCATGTTCCGCTCCTTTAATCCAAAAACAAACATCCAACGGGTAAAATAGGTAAGATCCAGGGGGATCCAAATGATCGATAGGGGGGGGGGGTGGGTACCCACCCCCCCCCCTCCGTAAGAGAATACCAACATGCCTAACACACACAGGAACATCACAACACTTGATTTGGTACCAATAGATAGCTATGGTCCCTCCTCTTTCCATTGATACCAACATAGTACCAACATGCCTAGCATTACGTCACAATGCCGTCATAAAGTTCGCATGTCAGCAAAACTGCCATTTCCATAGACCCACACAGGGAAAAAATTCAATTTTTTCGCCAAAATCTTAGAAAAAATCAGATTTTCATCGGTTTTTGACTCTACTTGATGGGGAAATGACTGTATTTAGATAATGACTCATTGTAGAGCTAAATGGGTGTTTGAGTCGCAAAATTGCGAAATATCCAAATTTTTCCACCCATATTCAGTATGTCGTACTTTCCTCACATATGACGTCATGGTGACGTCATATGGGGGATGTTTTATTACTTATTTTGTACCATGGAAAGAAGAATCTAATCTTATCCTTTGTACCAATTTAAAACAGGAATCGGGTGTTCCGTAACGGAAATCACAGGGGGGGGGTGTAAACCACCCCCCCCCCCCTTCTGGAGTTTGTTACAAAACTGGCTCAGGTAGACGAGGTATAACTATACGCATAAAAAAGGTCAGCGAAAATCACGCTAGAACCACATTGAAAGAAATAGACACACTCAAAAAGGCCACGGTTTTGACGTTTGATATTTCACAGTGAATCAGTATCCAAGCGATTCAATTTTGGTGTTATTTCGACATATTTGGTATAATCATTTATACCTACGAATGGGGAAAACACCAAAAGCGTTTTGAAAAAAAAAGCACGACAAACCTAACACCAAAAAGGTTTGTTAACGTAACACATATACAAGTGTTGATGCAAGCCCTAGAAATACTGAAAATGTTTTGTGGGGGGAAATCTACAGAGGCCTACTTTAATTTGAACTTGTTTTGCGCCTTTTTGCATTAGTGGATGATCCAGACCATCAAAGTCCCTTTTGGTATCACCTGGTGTCAAAGAGTCCGAACCAGGGGTGCCTAACACTATGCCGTACACAAAAATGTATGATGGCCCCCCCCCCCATTCCTGTAGGGGTAGCTTAAGCGAGCAGGGGCTCGCAAAAGAAGATTATACAGGGTCAAAATTGAAAGTGTCCATGTTTTTGAATTACATACCAATTGTTCGGTATTATTCACAAGTATTAAAAAAAATGTATAGTTTTGGTGACTATCTCCTCCGACTACCCTATGGAGTTATAAGCCGGAAAACCATTTATATTATAGGTCAAAGGTTAAATTTTAGCTTCTACATGGGTCCAAATACTAGAAACGCTTCATTTCAGTGGTGAAATGGTCCTCATATTGTTGTAATGTAATCACAAGTAAAATAGGTATAGTTTTGGACAATGTACAATGAATAGTTACCAAGTTTACACCCTAAACAACCCCCTATACCCCGTAGGTGTATAGGGGTAGTACTATGAGGTGCGTAACTTGTTGAAGTTCACATTGCAGATGGTAGAAACTATCTTATTTTAATGTGAAAACATTTACCACATATGAGACCATTTCCACTGAAACTGAAGCATTTGTTAGTATTTGAACCCCCTGTAGAAGCTAAATTTAACCTTTGACCTATAATAACGTTTTTCGGCTTATAACTGGGCCATAGGGGTAGTCGGAGATAGTACAAACTATACATTTTTTAATCCGTGTGCATACAGCATTTGGCATGTAATTCAACAACATTGGATCACTTTCCAAATTTGAACCCCCGGTGTATAATCTCTTGCGATCCCCGAGCTCGCTTTTACAAAAGCTACCCCTCAAATGGCCCATCATACATTTTTGTGTATGAGGTAGCCCTGGTTTATAAATCTCTTTGCCCCCTCCCCCCCCAGGTGATACCGGCCAACAAGCCTGGCTCACCCACTAAACTGTTATATAGAGTAATACACTAGGACGTCCGCGGTTTTCGGCTGAATTACCCACTGGATGTCCTTTGACTCTAGGGCCACTTAGCCCGTTCCCACAACCTCGCACTAAATTCCCTTATCACCAATGCACGCAATAGCCGGACCTGCCCAAAACGGATGATTCAGCACCCAAATCCTAAAAAACATTCAAACGCTATAGACGACTATGACATGGGACGTAACTTTGGCATACAAATGAATGGCCGGCAATCTGAAATTTAGAGCCTTGTGTCTTTTCTCTGTGGGCGTAGGCCAAAATAATAAACTGTATATATCAACAATTCTTATTCCCCCAAAAGGAGACAAAACCCGGTGTAAATTAAATTTTTTTCATGAAATGATAAAGGCACTTTCAATTTCTTTTCCGAATATCACTGACCCACATGGATAATGCTGCATTCCTAAGAACATATTCAACAGAATATTAAATTACTAATTTGCTTTCACTTATTGAACGAATCGTGGCTGAGCCAGACCATCAAATGTAGCCTTAGTGGTATCACCCTGGGGGGGGGGGAAAGAGACACTGAGTACCGTGGTGTTCCTTACACTATGACGTAGTACACAAAAATGTTATATGGCCATTCTGTAGGGGTAGCTTAAGTGACTAGGGGCTCGCAAAGACTTATACAGGGTCAAAAATTGAAAAGTGGTCCAATGTTGTTGAATTGCAGACCAAATTGTTCGTATGAATCAAAGGAAGTAAAAAATGTTAGTTTTTGTGATAATACTCCCGTACCCTTATGGATTTATAAGCTGAAAACCGTAAATAGTCAAAGGTTAATTTAGCTTCTACAGTTCAAATATGAAAAAATGGCTTCAATTTCAGTGGAAATGGTCCCTCATATTAATTTGTAATGTATCACAGTAAAATAAGGTATAGTTTTGGCAATTACAATGCAATATTTACCAAGTATACACCCACACCCTATACCCCTACGAGGTATATAGAGGGGGAATACTAATGGGGTGCGTAACTTGTTAATTTTCACATGGCAGATGGTCGAAACTCTTCCCTTATTTTAATTGTGATAACATTAACAAACAATAGAGATCATTGCCGCGAAATTGAAAGCCTTTTTAGTATGTTGACCCCTGTAGAAGCTCAATTTAACCTTGACCTAAGTTACTGTTTCAGCTTATAACTCCCATGGGGTAAGTCGGAGATAGCACAACTATACATTTTTTTTAATCCTGTGACATACGAACTTTTGTATGCAATTCAACAACATTGGAACACTTTTTCAATGGCCATCATACGTTTTCGTGTATGTCATAGTATGAGTAGCCCTGGTTATAAATGCCTCTTTTCCCCCCCCCCCCCCTCCATGTGATTACGCGACCAACCATGCCTGGCTTCCCACAGAAGACCTAGAAAAAACAAAATATACTAGTTTTCACCCAACTTTCTGTATAATATTATACAGAAAGTCCTATTTATGACTGGTCCCAAAAATACTTCCCATGATGTGACCTTTTATTGTAAATACATTGCATTTTTTATCACCAATAGTTAAAATTCAGCATAAATTTGCATATAGACGCATACTCTTGATTAATAATCTATAACCACAATGGTAATATTCGGTCCAAACACGTCATGTAATGGAACAACGGTAACGTGCCATTTCTTTTGTGGTTAAACACTGGCAGGTCACACCCTAACTAACTCCCCAAAGACGTGTCAAATGAACTCTCATGAAATGTATTTGAACTTCTACAGAGGCTGAAATTAAATTTGAACTTGTTTGCGCCTATTTTGCAAATAGTGGATGAGCCAGACCATTCAAAAGTTAAAAGTAAGCCTTTATTGTATCACCTGGGGGGCAAAGATGGCAATGATACCAGGGGTGCCTAAAACTATGAACGTACACAAAAATGTAGGATGGCCATTTTGTAGGGGTTAGCTTAAGCGAAGATAGGGGCTAGCAAGAGATTATACAGGGGTCAAAATGAAAAGTGGTCCCATGTTGTTGAATACATACCAAATTGTGTTCGTAGGATCACAAGGATTAAAAAAAATGTATAGTTTGTTACCTATCTCCGACCTGTACCCCTATGGAAGTTATAAGACGAAAACCTTCATAAGGTCAAAAGGTTTTTAAATTTAGCTTTACAGGGTCAAATACTAGAAGAAAACGCTTCAATTCAGGTGGAAATGGTCTTCATATCTAGTTGTAATGTATTCAAAGTAAAAATAAAGGTATAGTTTGGGGACAATGTACAATGTATAGTTACCACAGTTACACCTAACAACCATCATACCCCTGCGAGGTATAGGGGTAGTACTAATGAGGGGCGTAACGTGTTAATTTCACATTGCACGATGGAGGTAGAAACTAGGCCTTATTTTAAGTTAGAACATTACAAACCAAATATGAGACCATTTCCACGGAAAAAAACTGAAGCGTTTTTAGTATTGACCCCTGTAGAAGCTAATTAACCTTTGACCGATAATAACGGTTTTCGGCATATAACTCCATAGGGGTAAGTCGGGAGATAGTTACCCAAACTATACAATTTTTATCATTGTGATCATACGAACAATTTGGTATGTTATTCAACAACATTGGATCACTTTAACTTTTGACCCCTGTATAATCTCTTGCGAGGCCCTAGCTCGAGTAAGCTACCCTACAGAATGGCCATCATACCATTGGTGGTATGAGATAGCCTTGGTATAAATGCCTCTTGCCCCCCCACCCAGGTGATACCGACAAACATGCCTGGCTCACCCACCTAAATGTTATATATAGGAATACCAACAGGCCCGTCGCGGTTTTCGGCTGAATTACCCACTGGATGTCCTTTGGATATAGGGCCACTAGCCAAGGGTACCACAAACCTCGCAAGAATTCCCTTATCACCAATGCACTTAATAGCGGACCTGACCAAACTGAGATTCGCACCCAAATCTAGAAACATTCTCAAAACGCTATAGACGCTATGTACATGTGACGTAACTTTGGCAGACAATGAAATGGCAGGCAATCTGAAACTGCGGAATTTAGAGCCTTGGCTTTTACTCTGTGGGGCGTAGCCAAAAATTAATAAACTTGACATCTATATAAAACCAATTCTGTATTCCCCAAAAAAGGAGGACCAAAACACCCGGTTGGAAATAAATTAATATGTTTTTCAGATGAAAATGAATAAAATGAAACTTCAATTTCTTTTCCCGAATATCACTGACCAATGGATATGCTGCAATTCCCTAAAGAACATATTCAACAGAATATAAATTCCTATTTGTTTCAAATGTATTGGACGAATAGTGGCTGAGCCAGACCATCAAATGTAGCCTTATTGGGTATCACCTTGGGGGGGGGGGGGGGGGGCCAAAGCCAAAGAGGACACTGATTAACTGGGTTTCCTGAACACTAATGACGTACACAAAACTGTATGATGGCCATTCTGTAGGGTTTAGTAACCAAAAAAGTGAGATGGGGTCGCAAAAGATTATAAAGGGGTCAAAAAATTGAAAAGTGGTCCAATGTTGGTTGAATTGCATACCAAATTTAGTGCCACAAGGAGTTAAAAATGTATGTTTGTGAACTATCTGACTTACCCCTATGGAGTATAAGCTGAAACAACCGTTATTAAGGTCAAAGGTTAAATTAGCTTTCTTACAGGGGTCAAAATTAAAAAAAGGCTTCATTTCAGTGGAAATGGTCTCATATTATTTGTATATGTAATCAAAAAGTTATAAGGTATCGTTTGGACAATGAACAATGTCATAGTTACCAATGTACACAAATACAACCCCCCTATTACCCCTACGATGGGGCTATAGGGTAGTACTAATGAGTGCGTAACTTGTTTAATTCACATGCAGATGTCGAAACTATTCTCGATTGTTTATATTGTGAGAACATTACAACCAATATGAGACCATTGCAGCTGAAAATTGAAGGCATTTTTTTAGTATTTGGACCCCTGGAAGGAAGCTCAATGTAACCCTTGACACCTTAAACATTAATGGTTTCAGCTTATAACTCCCTAGGGGTAAGTGGCGGATATAAGCCCAAAGTATACATTTTTAATCCCTTGGGATTTCATACGACCCCATTTTGGTATGCAATTCACCAACATTGGGGAACACGTTTCAATGGCCATCATACATTTCGTGTATGAGTACTGTATGAAACTCTCTATTCAGGGCTTTCATAAAACAACATACGACGGTATCTTCGTTTTGAAGGAATATATCTCTTTCAAATGATATTCTTGATACCGAGATAGTATCTGTACAAACGGATATGTAGCTGCTTATAGTACAGCTTGTGTAAACAATATAATGTTCCAAATGATGAAACTTGAAAACTGATGTTTGGATATGGGAGTATTTGAAACAAAAATAAAATACACTCCGGCACACTCTAAAGCGTAAATTTTACGTGTCAAACAAACATTAAGATACGAAAAAAAAAAATTAAAAAAAAAAAAAACATGGACGATCATAGTTATTGGACGTGGAAAACAATGCAGAGAATCAATCTCGTTTTAGAATACTACGAGAAACCACCAAATATGATTCCAAATAATTTATTTCACTGAGTCAGGTTGACGTTTTTGGTAAATTTGGGCCCCAAACTTGCAAATGCAATCAAATATTTGAAAAACTCCAACTCCACAACATAACCTCCACAACCAATTTCTTAATGGGGGGAGTACCTTCTCTGAAAGTACATGGACTGTTAAGTAGCCACTGAGTACCCACCTGCATGGCTACCAGATCGCGGGCCGCAAAAGTGGGGGTAACCTTCCACCTAGGTACACACGCAGTAGCTTAACACTAGTCACCCCATGCTGAAGTACCTGCATGGGTGAGTTGCCACGGATCACCAATCGTTGACTTTCATCCAAAAGATGAAAAACAGAACATCAGAGAACTTGTCAGGTGGAGGGTGAAACTCTACAAGAAGACAATCTGGCCATAAAGACATCAAAAGGAAAGACAAGATTAATTGTATTGGCACTGCGGTCCAGGGCTGCCTAAATTTTGTTCAGGAAATTTAGAGACACTTTATGAATATAGACTGAAGGCAGCAATGCAGAACATTTAGAAAAGTGTAAAAATTTTGCACTGTGTAAAATGTCTGTAAAAATTAACCAAAAAATGGTTAAGGTATTAGCAGATTTTTGGAAAAATTTTCATTTCCTTCAAATTTTCGTTTTTTTTTTTTTAAGGGGAGGATATGTTATATGGCCTCCATTAAACTTTTAAAAAATTATTTAAACTTTTTAAAAAATTATTTTCTTCAATTTTATTTGAGAAAAGATTCCTCACGGGAAAAGCACTTGTTTATATAAAAGAGAGAAAAGGGGATTCCCTAGATAGAGTTGTTTAGGCTAAAACTTGCACCTGTTGAGAGTGCACAAAAAGGGAAAGTGGGGGGGGGGAATTCCCAAGATGTTGTAAACTTAGTAATGAGTCAGCTTGTTCATGCTTTTGAGATTAAAAGATACAAAATTGCATAACACCTAGGTAATTCCCCTCAGAGTATATTATGTGAAGTGATTTGTAATTTAGCATTGTGAAATCGATTTTGATGTCGCAAGGTCGGTTTATGCATGAGGATGATGTAATGATTATTCGTTAGAAAGGGGAGGAATCGATCGGTGAGTAGGTAAATACTATCACTGTAAGGACTCTCTGCCAGCAGATTATTTATATCGGAGTTAAGTCTCGCCGTGAGCAGTTTGCAAAGCAGCTATACAGTGGATAGCTAGTTTTTCGACACTACTAATGGTCATTTTATGATTCACACATAGTGCCAGATATATAATCCATGTGAGAAGAGTTGCTGTAATTATTTACTGTCGTCTTGAAGCCGAAAGTGCTGTGGCGGGAATCAAAATAGGATTGCAAATTGTGGATAGATCGAAATCGTGGTATATCTTGGACTGATCTAATGTGGATTTATTATCGTCAAGGGACTTATGTAACCTTGTAGTCTTGAACTGATGGACAAGTTTACCTTCAGGACTGAGAGATTCCCTTGGAATCTAATACCTGAGGGGATTTATAAGCGTGATTTGCATTACTGTCATTTTGGAGTCTTCGCTCGGTGGGAATAGCATCGTTGAAACTGCAACAAGCTTCAACATAGGATACCCTAGAAAACTCGTTATTTATGATACGTATCATATAAACTTACTATTGTGTTACGGACATGTAATTTTTTTGGACTACCAAAAATTCTTGAACAAAATCAAGTTAAAGATCATTAAAACTGTTTTTATTATATTAAAACTTTAGCATACTTGTGCCAAAGGGATCATTTATTTGTGTTGAATTGAAAGAGGATTTTGACTTAGACATCGATCGAGACATCATAACAGAATAAATTCCACCAGTTCCATAAGATCATCTATGCTGAGGAGGGTTCTTGTTTTCAGTTTCGTATCTTGTTCCAACCTTTGTCTAATTATTTTTAGAGTGAGGTCCACCGGGTCTTTGTGAACAGGGAGACTACATCATGCGAAATGGAAGCAATTTGGATAAGGAGCAGAGGAGGCACCACCATGAACAAGACGAGGGGGCATGCAGACTCGACAGAGTTTATGATCAGATAATTATTCAGCAAATTACTAATGTGACATCAGCAACCGTCACAAGATTCGCTGATAACATCTAGAAACACCAACACTCATCAGACCAGAGTGAACAAGACTCCTGCTAGGAGTCGAAATATTTCGAGTGAGTACCCAACTCATTTTATAATGAAATTCTGAATATGTTTGAGAACATTTGCAAATTTATTGACTATCATGAACAATCCTAATGAACCTATTTCGACTGTTAGGAGCATATTTGATATGCTCCTGGAGCATATTTGAATGCACAAATGGTCCAGGAACACATGGCAAATATGCTCCTGGAGCAGTGGAAAAATATTCTAAATTAAATACTGCTTCAGGAGCATATTTGCCAAATGCTCCTGGAGCATGTGCATTCAAATATGACTTAGAATCTTTCTCCAGATTACTTATGGTCCTGGAGCATAATTTCATGCCCAAATCTCATAGAAGCGTGCAGCGTCCAACCTCGGCCCGTGGGCCATTTGCGGGCCCTTAATTTGCGGCCCGTGCTTCAGAAAACATAAATGCATTAAACGGTAAAATTTAAAGTGAATTTAAAAAAAGTAAAAAATTTAATTAAATATCTCAAACACAGAACAAGCCCTGCGGGTTTGGGTTAAAGAATAGGCCGCGTTATCCCTGCAGGTCGTAAGAGGTGACTAAAAGGGTACACCCTGTGGGCGCGGGGTAAAGAATAGGCCCGCTGTTTCCCCTTACATGTTGCAAGAGTAACTAAAAGGGCAACTTGTCTAATGTACCTAACATGATGCAGTTGTAAGAAACTTGTAATATTTCCCAATTAAAGATGGAACTCAATGTAGTTGATAATAATAAGTTGTAAGTAGTAGTTGTAAAAGTACACATAATTTTTTTATGATTAAGGACATTGGTGGTTTTTGTCAATAAGATTTAAAGGCCATCCATAAATCCTGTATTAAGATTTTCAAATATGTTAAACTGGTTATTATTGGCTATAATCATGTATCTTGGCTTTTCATAGGGATTAAATTTTTGTTATTTTATGCATGAGTAAAACGGTGTGTTTGTTTTTGATGTGGTTGTTTATTGGCAGAAATTGATATTGATATCTCAATTGGTTGAATCAAAACTATACTAGGCAACAAGCAGTACTGGTTCAAAATTACAGTACCAGAGGATGCCCTTTTTGGACATCACACATGCGCTGTTGTCTCGTTTGTATCCTTAATCAGCTAAGCATGCTAAGACAGCGGTCATTGGTAAGGTATAAGGCTGTACATGTCATGATAATAATTTTCACGACAGTGCATTTGTGAACTGGAGTTTCGGTACGGCTAACGTTATGTAACTTGGTGGAAAGAAGCGGGTTTTTGAGTTCTCCGACCCGATATAATTTTGGACTTAATATGGTAATTAAGTACTAATTTTGCAATTTAATAAATTTTTCCTGCAAAGGCTTTTATACAAGTTAATCTGGATTTTTCTGTACAGGTCGTATAATATGTAACTTGGTGGAAGGAAGAGGGCTGAATGGGAAAGTTAGCAACCTGATTAGATTTGTGGCGTATTTCGGCAAATTATATAAGTCAATTATCTAATTAAATCTGCAAAATTTGTCATAATCACTCCCGGGGGGATCGTCTTCATAGAAGCAAGGGGGATCGTCCGTGTCCAAGCATCCACGTAAAAGTAGTTTTTTTCAGGATCAGCACGTTACGTACGTAACGTGAAACGGGTCCTAAAAATCACCCAAAAATCAAGACCCTAAAAAAGATGGTTTATTTTCTAAATGAGGAATAACGCATTTAGGCCCATATCTTGTCAGCATAAAAAAAAATTAAAAAGTGTTCCGGAAGTCCCTTTATTTGCCTTCAAACCTGTGCTTTCAAATCCTAAATTTCCAAAATTTTTCACAGCGCTCGCGCGGTAAGAAACCATACACATGATGTTTTAGTACAGGCTAACCCCTGTTAGTTTGAGATTGAGAAATGACGACTCCTTTAGTGATTGCCTGATTTTGTCGGCCTAGCCGAAAAAGTTCTATATCACTTACCCATGAAACGGACAATGTTTAGGCATTAAAACTCATAATTTCATTAAATGGTCCTTCAATTCTAGGTTTATAATTTTCTAAAATAACTTTGGGACTAATTTGGTTTGCATAATTGATTTCGGCAATTTTCAGGAAAATCGATTTATCGCTGCGCTAATACGCGGAATAAGTGCCGGAAAAAACTTCTCTAAATGTGAATTCTCCGCTTCCCGGATCCTTTAGACCCATGGGAAATGTCTTGAAAACTAAATCCCTTCAAGGTTTCCGCGACCCACTCCGTGCCGCTGACGAACCCCATGAACATTATTTTATGATTAGCTCAATAAACCTTACCTGCATGCACTATATTTTACTGTTTAACGCGATCCATTGCCTATGCATTTTAAAGTAACACTTTACGATATCAATAGTTTTGAATCAAATTTGCATTAGGAAAATGTATTTCGGAAACAAAAATTGCTTTGCATGGGTTTCGCGCGTCGCGGCCCCTCTCCCTCCCTTTCCCCAGCTATTTTCTGATAAAAGCTCAACAAACCTCTCTGTTTTCCACAGAAATATGATTTTGGGGTTTTACGTATAAAGGGGTAATAATATCATCAATTACTTGCTTAGGGCAGGGAATAAAAAATACTTGTTTTAGGGTAGCATAAGTTGCGCGACTGATACTTGTTTAGGGCCTATTCATGATCAAGTATTGTGTATTGTACTATTGCGCTCCTGATCGTGTTTATGGTGAAAATTCAAGCTTCGAAAATACGTATTTAGGTGCGTTTTGTGATTGCTGGGACACGTATACCCCCTTGTCATGAGAAGTGGCCCCCCGGGTAATCACTATAATTTTGAAACATTACATCGGATACACAAACTTATTTCACTGCATGAAAGCTTATCAGGTTGCGTATCTTCTTAACATTTGAAAGTTTGTGATATATATGGCTCAGGTATGCAAATTGCTGTACCTAACGGTAACATCGGATATAACAAAATTCCTTAGCTACGTGAAAAGACCATTCTGCGTACATCTTTTGTGGAATCGTATTGGGTCAAAATTCTTGTGGCCAATTAAGGCATTTTTGAGCAACTCTGTCTCACTGAAACAGTACCTTGGGATAGAATTCCTTACTACATAAAGAACGCTCTGCCATCTTTTGGTTGAATCGCATAACGTCATTTGGGTCAAAGTTCGCTGTGTGCCCAATAAAGGGGTATTTTTGATGCATTGAGCTAGTGCATAAATTAACTGCTGTACTCGCCTGAAACTGTACATGTGGATCTGTTGGGGTGGGGGTGGGTGGGGTGTTGGGGAGGGGAAGGGTGGTTGTTGGGGAGGGATTGGGGAGGGGTGGGGTGTTAGGGAGGGAAGGTGGGGGTGTTGGGGAGGGTGGTGTGTTAGGGCGGGGGGTGTCAGGGTGGGGTGGGGTTCCAGGGAGGGTTGGGTGGTCAGGTGGGTGAGGGGGAGGGGTGGGGTGTCGTGTAGGGTTGGGGTGGGGTGTTTGGTTTGTGTGTGGGGGATGTTGTTGGGGGTGGGGTGTTACAGTTTTGGGGAGGGGGTGGGCGAGTATCTTGAGGAGGGAGTGGTGGGTTGTCTCGGGAGGGAGAGTGGGTGTCTCTTGAAGGGAGTGTGGGTTTTCTCGTGGAGGGAAGGGGTGCGGTTCGGGAGGGAGGGTATGGAGTGCGGGGAGGGATTGTGAGTGGGTGGTGTCCGGAGGGGGCGGGGTGGGGGATTTTTTGGACTGATGGATGGAGTTCATCGATGAGTTATTTTTGTGAGTCATGGCTGGAGTTCAGTCAACGATTTGTTTTCACGTTTGCCCATTTGCCGGCCGTATGTGTAATCCGTGAGAAATGTTTACCCTGATGCAATAAATTGGTGGCAATTGATTTTGGTTGGTGAAAGGACATTGCATGTTTTAAGTTGGGTGGTCTAGTGGTCCCGGATTTAGGGTTTTGGCCAATTAAGGGGGGTGATCTGGTGTAGGTTGTTCAGTTGCTCACTGTCTTCATTGACTCGTCGCCCGACGTTCGCTGGGCTCTATTCTCCGGACGATCTGCGTCACTCCCCTTGTTGGATGATACCATTATGATTCCTTTGGGGAACTAACGCTGGGGACCGATTTTCTGGCGTTCTGTCCCATTGAAAAATAGCCGGGATTTTGCATAAAAATCTTTGTAAAAAAATAATATCTTATCAACAATTTAGATCCCCTATAGAAAAGTATTTCAAGTATGCCCTCTTTCTATTTCACAGTTTCTATTTGCAATTCAGTTCAGGGTAGTCGCGTTCTACGTTCCAAACCGGTTATAATGCGTAGGATGTAATACTTTTCCACTGAAAAATGGCAGCTTTTTTGCATAAAACCTATCATAAAAGTTAAATCATCGTTCGGCACAATTTTAGATCCCCTGTCAGAAAGGTTTTTCAAGGTGTGCTCTTCCTATTAACATTAAATAAGGGTGTTTTTTAATTTTTTAGGTTTTTTCTTTTTTTAAACGGTTTAAAAATATTTTAAATTCACCTTTTTTTGCCTACACAACGCAAAATCGCCTAAAATCATGAAAGTTTAATACAGCTGTATATTTTGTAAATGAGATGTTTGGGATCGCAAAGGGGTCCCAACGTGAAAAGGATCATAATGAAATGCCTTCTAAATTTTTTTTAATTTTTTAGGTTTTTTCTTTTTTTAACCCTTAAATATTTAAAAATGGTCATTGCGATCACTGAGAAGTGAGAAGTGAAACTACCCAGATCACCCCCCTTAATAATTCGGCCAAACGCTTGTGACCCGAATAAAACTCATTTTATACTTATATTAATATTCCTATATGAGTGATTAAAAAGACATTTCTTCAATTACTATTCATGCATTATTGGCCTTTTCGTCGCCCACATCACATACTTTCTTTTCTGACGAAATGCCGTTTCGAGAACCCAAATCGCCATTGAAATTCTAAAACGGAGATTTCATGTTTTTGTTCTATGGAAGTCAACATTAGATTGACTTTAATTTTGCATTATGCAGAAAACATTCTGATGTTTAAGTTGGAACATTGCGGTTTGGAAAGTGCCATTGTATCCTTATATAACTACAAGCATATATGTATGTGAAACCAAAAAAGTCGTATTTTGCACGTACTAACGCTAATGTTCCAAAAAAAAACCGTGAATATTTCAATGCGTTCAGATAGATCCTTATGTGAACCAAACGAAATGTTCACACCGAGGCCAGATACGACGCCCATAAGAATCTGTATGTGAAAAGCGAAACAGCTTGTTTTTGCGAACAGCTTAATTATACACCTATTGAAATGACGTGTAAATGAACATACGACCGGGTATGTGAAATCACGTTATGCAGTTTTGAGCTTAATGATCAAAATTCTTAATTAAAATCTCACTAATTAGGTCACTCTTTCAAATTGTAACTTGGTGCATGTAT
>JAMKCH010015088.1:0-23834 GCA_023653785.1 Ophioderma brevispina | reverse complement strand
CGCGTCTCAGATGTGATTCCGGACATCATACGTCTACACTCATCCATTAGTTGATTCGGTCAGTTCAGGCACGTCAAGATCAGGGCCGGCGCTAGACATTTTGTCAGGGGGGGTAAAGTGAAGAAATGTTATTGCTGCAGTAAGCGTCCTTGGAAGCGTAGTGAGCGAATAAAACCAATACAACTAACGGCGCACGGTTCGGGCCCACTTAGGGCCGTTGAAAATTGTCCTAAGTAGATGTCTTACAGACCATTTTTTCTTGATAGTTTGAACTGCACACCGCCAAGTGCCTTGACGCAAACCGGGAAGCCCTGATCGGGTGGGGTACAGGGGCCCGTTTTAGGGCCATGGCGGGTGTGCAGGGGCGAGCCCCCCTGCTGGGATGAGGGCGCAGAGCCCCCGGCGGAGGCTCTTGGATTTAAGCTATTCAGAACCTCAAAATGACCACTGTTTGAGGGGTAAATGTTAACCAATTCAAAGAAGAACCGAGTAAAGGACTGGTTTCTAACTTTGCTCAATGAGACGTGCAGGAGGCCTATAAAAAACCCCATTGTATAAGCTGTACTGCCATTATAGCTAGGGCCCAATGTATTTAAGCGTGTGGTGCAGTGCAGAGCCTTCTGGGGGTCCAGGGGGCGAAGCCCCCGGAAGCTCTTGATTCAGCTATCAGAAACCTTCAAGATTACACTTTTTGAGGGGTAAATGGTAACCAAATTAAAAGAACGACTGGTTCTAACTTTGCTCACTGATATGGGCAGTATAAGCTTGTACGCCGAAGGGGACCTATACACATATAGCTAAACGCCAATGTCTTTAACGGGAGGGGTGCATGAGCAGAGCCCCTGACGGAGTCAGGGGGCTGAGCCCCGGAAGCTCTTGGATTTTAGCTATAAAGCAATATTGGGCCCAATTTTGGAAGATGCGCCCCCAATTCAAAATGTGAGGATTTTTGCACAGTTACGTTGGTAATTGTCTAGGGACTATACCTGCGAACGAGAATGCTAAAAAAAATGCGTATTTAAGCGATTGTGTAAAATATGAATTGGGTCCCAGATTACACTAACAGCAGAAGGTGGGAAATTGCTACGTTTATGTCCGTCCATGATGAAATCGTGCCACCTCGAGAAAAAATAACCTTACTTGACTTGCCGAACTATTAAACACAACTAATATGGATGAGCGTAGACACGTACATGGCGCATTTCCCGGCTATTTCAAATGCGAGGCCGTTTCAGCAGCAGTTGAATTATTATCGGGGATCCCCGATAATAATTATTACAGTAAAAATTGCCTTCGTTTGTGACACATAGAACATTTTCGAGCTTAACAATTCACAGGATATAGTTTACTAGCCAGTTACCAAGCAACAGTGGTAAAAAATCTTACAAATTTTTGGAAAAATTGGGGGCGCCCTTCAAAAAAGTGTAATTTGCTTTAAGAAGGGTATTTTTAAGGTTAAGTATAGTAATTAATTTCAAATGACAGCCAGTAGACCGATCAGTTTATGGTGCTGGGGGCTAGGGAATCTATCCCTACCATTTTTTTCTTTGACCACTTCAGATCCCGAATGAAAATTCCCCTTATATACTGGTAGACCAAAAATTGGGGAATGGCCCATGGATCCCCTCGTGTTTTCTCAAATTTATTTAAACCATTTTGATCACAAGTATGTTGGTATCATTAGAAATTCATCATACCGTTGGTGAGGCTTGGAACCACAACTAATTGGCTTGAGGGGAAGCCAAATATTTGTGATATTTGGAGTGTTGTAAGTTGGAGTTCAATCTAATGAGGTCTGATGTTGTTCATCTTTTTGTTTCATTATTATTCCACCTTCTCTCTTTCTTTTTCTCTTCTCTTTCCCTTTCTTTTCTCTTTTCTCTTTTCCTTCTCTCTCTATCTTCCCTTTTTCTTTCTTCTATTTTTGAAGATCGCTGGGGGGTGTTCACCCCCCCACACCCCCCCATTGCGACGGGCCTGCGTAAGTTGGAGTTCATTTAGGGAAGTGGCACTATTTCACAATGTAGGGACAGACATTTGGCGTGTTCCACCTCCGCCATTTACACTACAATCCAGAGATTCCGCAAATTGTGATTACAAAAGCAATTCTTTTATGACAAATACACAGGTTTAGCAGTGTCCATCACAGGTAACAGTTCAAAAGACATACCAAAAAAAGCTTGCAACAAAATCCCAAATTTTGAAAATGGGGGGCCCTCTTCAAAATGTGCCATTAGCTTTAAATTCCGCAGTTCTACTCACCAATGCTATATGGACTATATTCCCTGTATTGTTATTCTACAAGTGTTGTCCTATTAGCGAATGCCGCTATCTGGGACCCATAATTCCCACCAGGACATCACGGAGGAGTGCTCACCACCGTGTTTGTCCGTAGCCAGTAGTAGGATTACTATGAAGTCATCTAAAATGTTACGCATGAGCTTTACAGGGGAGGCAAACAAGAAAGGAGAAAATATTAAAAGAGTTAAACAAACCAAATAACGTAAGCATTACTCTGTGCAAAAGCAATGGATGAAAGATTTTGATTTAGGAATTCAAACATTTTACAGAGTGGTACATCACAAATCAATAATGATGCACCCATGCATTTGTGAACACTGTGCCAAGCGTGATGTGCTAATTTGCATATCAACTGTGTGGGTTGATAACAAATCAACAATGGTAAGCTCCTGTGCAAGGAGATACGGTGAGTTGTTGAAGGATGTATGAAACATAAACCATTCTCATCCAAAAGGCAAAGTGCCAAGCTATTTTTTTTTTTTCACTAAGGGTTCATAAATAAAAGATACCTTACCATTTTAATTATTGCAGATTACCCTTTAACTCTTATCATCTGAACAGGAGCTGGTACCCTGTGTTTTTTATTACAACTTTTTCACATAATAAACTTTACCAAAAAGCTCCATGTAATTGTGACAACTACATTTTACCTATTTTGGCAAAAAATGAATTGAAATTTGAGGGTGGCATGCGGGTAGGGTAAGTTCTCAAAGTGACAGTTTGGGGATGGCTGAAACTCTACAACTAAAATGAACATTTTTTGTATACAACTTTAGAGAGAATGTCCACACCAAGTTTCTAATATTTGAGACAGTCACTATACATGCATGGCAGAGCAAATATAGTAGCAATTCTGCTTTATCATGATCATGTGAATTAAATAGCGATTTCTCTTAAAATATCACATTTTTTGTCGTTTTTGTTGACATTGCTTACTTTTGACATCATGACGATGGCATATAGTATATATCAAGCACGTATAGATGCAATTAGACCAGATATACACCTTCAATTTGATACCAAAAATACATAATTTGAAATGTTTTAGATGACGGTTACGAAAGTGGCTCCAAAGGGCAAGGGTTAAAAGTAATCTTGGCATGATATAGGTACATGTAATGATCACTTACGAGTAATCTTAGAATGATATACTGTATAAGTGGAAATTTCCACGTACAGATATTTTCCCGATTTTAAGAGTTTTGCCAAATGTGCAATACAAATCTATTGGAAACAAGTTATTTTTGCGAGTTTTTATTCTATGTATTTTAGAATGTTTGGGTCTATATGCATGATTCTAGCAGAACCTATGACGAAGCGAAACTCAATCAATGCACGCGAGGATCAAGTAAATGATACAACCCGAGAAAGTGATAAGACAAATATTATGTAGAGGCCCGCTTACTAGGCTTGAGAATTACCACTTGACCACAGAGGACTGTGACCACGTGGATACCGGAGAAACAAGCGCTTATGCATCTCCGTCTTTATTTCAGAGTTTCAAGCGGCCGTAATTATATATTTTTTATAGAGTTTATTTTCGCGTTTTTATGTGAACTCGTAAAATTCGTGAAAATAAAAACCTCGCGAAAATTTCTACTTATACAGTAGGTACGTGTAATGATCGTGAACAGACAGAATATACTTTTCCTATAAGAACCGCATAAAACCCCCTGATTTCTCTTACCCATCATGGTTATATGTACTAACACAATACTTGGGCTGGAATAAGCATTACTTGTGACCCAGGTAAAATGCACAGCAAACTCATAGAGTACAGACCATGCCATGATGACCGAAACCTTTCAGGTTAGCCCAAGCTTCTCCTTGTCCTTGTCTGGTTCTGTCTTTATCTTGCCTAATTTTGCCACCTGATGATAAAGATAAACAAATAACCAAAAATTTGAGCTGATGACACATACAATTGTGTAAGTAAAAGGGAAATTTGATTTTTTTTCCCCACACCACCTTACCAAAGGAAGAAACATTTTTATTTTTTTGTATAAGCAATATCGAAAACATGTTCCCACATGAAGGGAGCAAATAAGAAATGATTTTAATAAAATACAACCATGGATAAAGTGATTATTTCACCGTCATTGTGGAAGCACTGCAACAAAACAAATACTACAACTACATAACTACTTATATATTATCATCAATGGAATGCAGAAATCTGCATGAGAGATACAGCAGAAGAAATCACTTAACAGAAATAGAAAACTTGTATGAGGTCAACTTCTAGTGAAGAGACATGTACTTAAGCGCCAACTTGCCTCTACGCTACAGTGGGGTAAGGGAGGAAATTCTCTACTCCGGTTCTTCTGCAGGAATTTCACCACTTTCCATTCTAACTTGGGTTCAAAAAACTAAATTGGCCTCATTTAATGTCTGCTATGCGGCGCATGTAGTCAGAGTTTCGGTACTTAATTGGAGCAATTTTTTTGGAATCTGACCTCCTCTCTTGGATCCGACTGTCTCGCTACGCCAGTAAGCTGACCTACTTTGTTCAGCGCGTCCAACTGCGCAAACATTTCTTGCGTTAAACACATGTACTACTAAATCTATTGTAAAATGTCCTAGCAAACCTACATTACGCACCATACCTCTGTTCGTCTCAAGTACGAGGGTGACGTCATCACGCAACTTTGCATTACCTCTAGCATTTTTATTGGGCCGCCTTTATTCGCATGTGTAAATACTGCAATTCCGAGGTTATTGCTCACGTTTATAAGGCAAGAAATGTACAGTGATGTCACCCTCGAACTTGAGCTCTAATAGAGCACAGATACACAGTGCTGTGGATAAATTGGTCCACTCAAGTGTGACATATTATGCATGTAGATTTACGATTGAGTTTTGCGAACAAACTGCTGGGCACTCAGACTATTTCATTTGCATCTTAATTGTTTAAACAATGACAAATAACTCTCAGTACTGTAAGTAGGTTACATTTCTGCATAAAACACATAATATTGAGAATGTACACACCCTCGTAATTAATTTAAAGAAGGCACACAGTACAAAAGTAAGTTCAGACTCAAGCTTTGAAATGTTTCCATCTTGAAATACTTGAAACTTTAGACAGAGGCAGCAGAACCCCAAACAACACAGGATCTTATCACGATGATTCAAATGATTTATACCTAGCTGTCTTCAACTTGCTGTACACAAAATTATTCACATAACAAAAATAAAGGTTATTAAATCTTAGAATCATATTCATAGGTTCCATTAAATTTGAAATCCACCCTATTCAGATCACACTAAAATAAACTCTTCGATCTGTCACTGGTAATAATATGGTAAAATGGATAAACTACACTATAGTTCGTCTCAAGACACTTCTGACAAGATTCCAATACCTTTTTCATAACAAATGTTTTCATGAGGAGTTTTACCCTAAATAAGGTGATTAATTAAGGGTAATGAAGTCCTGCTATTCTTACTTATCTTTAAGATATACAAGGACAGTTCCAGGAAGGAGTGTCCCGATTTTTTTTCAAACCTGAGTTTTTTTGCGTATTTTGGAATGCTTACCAATGTATTAAGTTGCACCTGAAGTGAAAAAGCTGAATATGCCGTCATTATGTGATAAGATCAATAAGATGATGATTTTGAATTTTTTGTCATGCACAACAGAAAAAAATCAAAGTATGGTTTTCTATGGGGAAGATTACGATAGCAGGCAAGTTCAAAACATAGTTTTTGGTTTTCTTTTTTACTTAATAGTCTAATAATCTTTTGAAACATTCTCGGTAGGTGTTCTAGAACCCATCAGGTGCAAATTGAGAGAAATTTGTATCCTCAAAAAATCTCCTGTCCCTTTGAGATAGGTGCTCAAAGATGAACTCCAAGTTAAAAAACAAGGTATGATACAAGCACAGCAACCTAAATATAACATCAACACGCAGCGCCTAATACCCAGTCTAAATTGCAAATTGAAACCGGGCAGGAACCAATGAAATTGCATAAATTCCCACAGCTGTTGAAGAATTTACAATGTTGTCATCAAAACCAAAATCATAGCACTTGAACAACTCATTTGTTTAAATCCAGAAAGTTTCTAGAGAGCTTAAAAACCATGTGGAGAGCATATATATGAATACAAATATGAGAAATAAGATAAAAGCATTAGTTCTGCATAAAACTTGATACCTTTTTCAATACTTACCAAAAACTTTATAAAATTTATACAATGAGTGACAAAATAATTCACTTCAGGGAACAAGTTTGAAAATCTCATTCTTGCAATTAATCACATTCAGACAGAAAGTGTCAACCATTATTAGGCCATCTATTGTGCCGTCAGAATGCAAAACGCCAAATGAGGAAATTGTGAACTTGTTTACGACAAAATCTGTGTCAAATAAAACCGATGTCAATGATCCTACTCAAACAAACTATCCAACCTTAATCACTATAACAGTAGGGACACATAACACAAGATAATTGTTTCTTCTTCGTGAAATCACCTTCCAAAATCACGAAAATAGACACAAGTTTGTGCAGAAGGGTGGGCAGGACACTGGTAGTGATGAATTGAAGGAGGTGTACTGAAATGTGACTCACGGAAAGCAGTAGAGTACATCCTACTGCTACAAACATTGAGATGCAGATGATATGCTGATACCTAATTATTGTCACCTGTTGATTGATATGATTATCATTATACCAACTGATCACTTTCAAATTTTGGGTCCACTAAGTTTCAAAATGCTGAATTTAGAAAATGTATTCATCATTCCAAACTGAAACAAAACTAAATTTTCCAAAAACAAGATGTTCAAATTTGAAATCTTAAGCGAGTCCTAATCCTTCGGGCTTAGTGATGTTTGGTTTTGATTTTATGAGTGAAAATGTACTAAATTTTGGTTGACCAGTATTCATTTCACAAAGTACTTTACAGATGGGGTTTTGGGGTCAAGGTCATTCAAGTTTTAGTTATAGTGAAACCAAAGTTTTAAATCCGGTTTTGTCCCCGCTTAATGGGGGTGGCCGGATAAACCTCACACTCGGCAATACTGCTGTGCGAGGATTTAAAGAAGGTGAAAACTATATATAATTAAATCGGGTCATCTTCCTTTAAATAAAGAGTGCATTTTTTTCCCTTTCAAACAAGACAATATCTCAAGATATCAATCTGAAAATTTCATTTAGAGGAGGTTACAACCAACAAACGGTATCATTGCTACAAATAAGTATTTGTATACCATAAGAATGTCAATGTTTATAACAGTAGAATTTAGCCTGAAGTCCTCTAGACCTAAAAAAAATACAAAAAAAGCGTGGCGAGGTGCGGTGGCGCCCACTCAGCCTGTGTATGTGTGCACTATCAACACAAAACCGTAAGGCTCACTCGGTGCACACACGTAATGAATGGACGCTACGTCAACTGACTTACGACTTTCAACTTTGGTGTCAATTCATTGGGCACCTCGGCTGTTTCCAAGCAATCGGGGCTTTCGACAAGAGCCGCCGCGTCTTTGCTCTGGGCTGCTGAGGGTTTATTTTGAACTGAATTTCTATGCTTTGGTTTTTGGATTTTTTGGTGGTTTTAGACTTCTTCACGCTCACAGTTTGGCTGGTTCCCTTTTGAGAGGATGAATAAAGATGGGATTAATGAAAAGATGAATGGGTCTTGCATGCTGTTTTAAAAATTAAAAAAGAGGAATTATATCAAGGGAGCCAAATGGTAACCATACCTAGAGTAAACAACTTACAGAAACTATGTAATTGCTCTTCCTTACACAACCCACTAGATATGTTATATTTATAGATACCTTACTATTCTCAATATACTCTGTCCAACTTGAAGTAGGACATAGTGACATGGACGTATACATTGTACATATGTTCAGCGAGTGTGTGGGCAAAGCACAAGCACACTGCAACTGAAACACAGCACTGGGTATATACGCACGAATTGTCACTTCATACTTCACACCAGACAGAGTATATAAGCTATCCATTGTCCTTCAGCCTACATGCCCAATATACCCCCATTTGCCTGCTCTCTTTTGATAATAATAAAACAATTTCTTCTGTATTACTCTTTTCTACAAGGAGAAATGCCAGCGAATGTCTCCCAACAGAAAAACACTACAAATCTCTGAGCACATTTTTTTGCGCTTCATTACTGGGGAAACATTTTTAAAAGCCACTTCCTTTCTAAATGACAACATCCAAAGTAACAAGAAAGAAGTTTGTCAATTGATTGATAATTAATTGTTAATTGATAGGTCACATCCAAACCTGGCTATCAGCTATTGAGCAATGTTTACCAAATGCATATTTTACAGGCGAGTTTTATGAAGGCCACAGATGTATAATTTGACCAAAGGAGTTATAAAATTTTGGAACAGTCTCTGTCAAACAGTCAACTTTTGATACCCAAATCAATATTATTTAGCATTCCTTTCAAAAGTTATGAAATAAAATCATGTTATCCAATCATATGAAATGCTGTAAAACCAGTTACTTTTGTGGCATTTTTTTTGCGTATTTTCACGGCAACTTAATTAGAGAATTCAGCGGCTCATATTTTACTTGATGTATTAGCCAAATACAAGGCTGTTGAATTTGGGGTATAAACAGTGTAACACCTTTATTTTTGCTAAAATGCAATGCATTTTTGCTGGCACCACAATTACTAATACCATACTGACCCATTATGCTATGGTCCACCCTTTTTTAAGACACTATCAGTGATCAACCGAAATAGTCAAAATATTTGAAATTTGCAGGAATAGCGTCAAAGAGAAGGAGGGTATAAGTCTCTAAAATTCTCATAAGCTATTTTTCCCAATTGAAAAATTGAAGAAAACTAAGAAAACAGAAGTATTCAAAGATATGAATCCCCATTCAATTACATGTGTAGTAAGTGTCCGTAAGGATCAGTAATGACCAAAATATCCAATTTTTGTTATTTGGCCGATTTTTGGTAATGTTAGGAGACTTATACTTGTTAACAGGCATGCAAAAATCTGATTTTATGGTCGTTTGGTAAAAAAATGGGCTGATTTTACAAGGATTGGTCCAAATACAGGGAGGCGCAGCCCCAAAAAACACCCTGGATCTGCCAGTGATAATGCACATATTCCTGACAAAGCGGAGTCGAAAAAATCATTGGCCTACAGTAAACACAAGCACATGCAGCCAACTCACAACGTTCAATTTGGCAACCTATTACAAATTGCACAGTTTCTGCTAGGTTACATGGTAGTAGTTTCATCTCCTCTACTCTTTGATGCGAGGGCATGTATTAATGACTAAAAGTATATTAATCGAAAGCAATTTTTTAGCAAAATTTTTCTTTTTTTAAACAAAAAATTGAACAATTTGCCATCTGATATGGTGGCAGTCACGTTTGACCTAATACTCTAAAAATTGCGAAAGTCAAACTACAGAATCTCCTGTGAAATCTATTTGACCTATGGGGATTTTGAACTGCTTAAGCAATTTTAATACTGTAGTTTATAACTGTCATGGTAGAAACCAAAGAAACTGACAAAAGTGGAAATGATACTAATGCCTATTGGACTTCACTCAGACCGGTGTTAAAATTCTTTATTTTCAACTTGTACTTATGTGAACAATGGTTATAATCATACACTGGGGACTGGAGAATGGACAGTAAATTGATTGCCAACAGGCATTACTATGACCATGAAAAGCAGTTTTTACTAAGATATCACCATTTGAATTTTTTGTTAATTAATAGACCTAGAAATTAAAATTTACAAAAAAATCCTCTAAATATAACTATTTTCTCTTAGACTGGCAATTTACAATGAAACCACCACATCCAACTTGACCTAAGAGCAATATTACAAATTTGACCTAGTTTACCCCCGTTTCCACATTGTGCTCATAAACCTTGCCACATTTCCGCTCATTTACTAATGTTCAGATCTTTGATTTTGTTTGTCCTGTTCAAATAATGCAACCTATAAAGAAGTGATAACTAGAATTTGGGTTCTCGGCTTTCGCGCTCGACTATATTCAAAGATATAAGCTGTGGGCAGCCCCATGCCTTGGACCCTGGCCTACATGACCTTTGATTCATCAACAAGAGGGATCGCATGGGCCCCCATGACAAAAGTTGTGTTCCATTGAACTTGAAGTTTCAATTACTAGGATCAATTTTACATGTTTAGCTAATTTTCAACTTGCCTCACATGAACTTGACCTTTAACATGACCTTGACCTCATCAACATATGAGGGATCCCAGGTGCACCTATGCCAGAAGTTTGGTTCCAATTGAAGTTAAACTTTTCAATTGAGGTCAATTTAAAAAAAACTTAACCAAATTTTTGACACACACATACACCATACACACATCCAAACAACACAGCACAACGGATGCTAATGGCCCTGCCAGCTATGCTGGCGGCCCACAAAAATGAGCAAATTAAAGGTCCATGGACTATCGTAATAGCCCGTCCCAGAAGCCCCAGATTTTACCGGAAGTGGTCAACATTGTGGTATCAGAATGCTATAGTTTTCATTTTCCCTGTGGAATCTTAGAGCCAAAGGATGTTTGGTGTGGAAGTTATGAACGAAAATGTGACTCATTTTGGTCGACCAATATTAATTTTAACAGTACTCTTGGGTTTACCAAATCCGTTTTGATCTAGCATTAAAGACGGGTTTGAAAATCGGCGCCAAAACTTTACAGATGGGGTTTTGGGGTGAAGGCCCAATCTATCAAGATGAAAACTTAATATCCTTAAATGGGCCAATCCCCCCCCATTTTAAAACATGCCACTCAAATGTGTGACATGATTCAAAGGAAATTAGTCGAATGTTGCAAACATTGCTTTTGAGTCATAGAAATCGTAGAGTGGTAAAAGCTTATGTTTTGAGAGGCAAGGATTTTACAATATCTAAGGAACTAGATGTTCAATTGTAATGGGGGTTTGAATCAAAATATTGCACTCTGAAAGATGAAGTAGATTCAATTTCTCCCAACATGCGACTCATTTCTCTGATCATATCACATATACTTAACAGTTATTCAAATTTAAGCTCTTTCCAATCACATTAACCATTGCATGAGTTCAATTTATATTCTCGACTACGAGTTCATTCAAATAAAAGAGTTAACAAAGAATGCAAGTTAAAATGGGAGTTATAATTCATTTTTTACCTTATCATATAACTTTTTGCTTTTCTTCTCTCTCTCTTCATCATCTTCCTCATACTCATCACTGTCTTCATCCAGCTTCTTTTTACTGGGCGGCAATCGTCCACGAGGAACTCGTCAAGCGTCTTTGAAATCGCGATGGCTGCCAGCACACACACTACGGGGGTCAGGGTCAGCATGAGACGCACCATGACCCCGGCAAAGTAAACGGCACTCAAGGCATATAATATAACTGTAGAAGAGAAAAGTTATCAAAGGTGGTCAGCACCACAGCCCAAGCTTCATATGGGGTGTACACAGGACTGTCAAATGTCACATGGACCATTTAAATGGGTATTCTTTGAAAATCTTTGGGATGCTGATGTGACTTGCACACATGCATGACATCTTATAGTTCATTTTACAGTATATATGTGGTCTTCACACATTTTTATCTGGGTCATTAAGGGGGGTCATTTGGAGAAACGTCTTATATTTTTTCATTTGGTCATGGCACATTATCGCTGAATGCCTAAGGTACAAGTGCTTCATCAAAAGCACTGTCCAGGTAATTTATAATTTTTAGATAAACAAAAACACCTATAAATCTAAAATACAAACACTTTAGATTTGAAACCTAGTGAGAGAATTTTTAAAACTTGATTCTCTTTCATGTGACACCTTATTGTTAAAACTGAAGCTTGGTTCTTTATAGAAATGGACACTATTCAATTTGTATTGGCCAGCACTCGAAGGAATAAAATCATCCCCCCCCCTTTATCAAATACAATTATTTGAGCCATATAGATGAAAACCAATCTTACAGACATTAAAGAGATATGAGGACATCGTGCATGAAAGAAAATCAAAGGATAGTTTTCTATGGGGACGATTACGATAACAGGAAAGCTCAAAACAAAGTTTGCAATTTTCTTTTACACGTACTTGTTTGTCCAATAAACCTTCGAAGCATTCTCGGTAGGTGGTCTACAGCCGATCAAGTGCATTTTGAGAGAAATTCGTAGCTAAAATGAAAATCAGTTTTATGTTTTGACAATCTACAAAACGAGTTGTACACAGTTTGTTAAATTTTCTGTCTATTTGTACAGTGCCAAAATCACTACCTGTACAAAGTCAATGGGAAAATGTCACTCTAAAGTTCTAAAATGCCTATTTGAAAAATGAGGACATCGTGCACGAAAGAAAATCAAAGCATGGTTTTCTATGGGGACGATTACGATAACAGGCAAGCTCAAAACAAAGTTTGCAGATTTCTTTTGTACTTGTTTGTCCAATAATCGTTCGAAACAATACCCACACCTCATTAAAATTTCAACAAAATCTACCCAGGACACTAGTATCCACAAACACTGACACCAAACAACTGACACAACAATGGTCAGCAAACTCCGATATGCATCCGTACGGCCCTTTTATGGCAAAAGGGCATAACTCGAAAAACAGCATTTCGAGAAAAATGGCTTTAAGTTAATGGAATTATTTTTTTTGTATGACTTATTTTGGCTGTATGGCTTAAATAGGAATATTCTTGACTCTTTTTTGTATTTTTCATATCATTTTTGGTGTAAATGCCTTTGTAGTTTTGGAGAAATAAATAAATTTATGAAGTTACACCAAAGTGTCGCAGTGCATATCAGGTATTTTCATGGCAAAAGGGCGTATCTTAGAGTTAGGCCCTTTTGCCGCGAATGAAAAATAACTGCTGCATCGGGTATTTTCATGGCAAAAGGGCGTAACTTAGAGATAGGTCTCTGGACAATCAAGACTTTTATGGCAAAAGGGCTTATCTCATAGATATGCCCTTAGACAACTTAATATTATCATGACAATTTTTTCACAGTGTGTGGTGGAGCATTTTTGTTCACTTGTGTGGTGAAGCAAAACAGGTGACTTGCCATTTGGTCAAATCCCATTTGGTTCAATGGCCATTCATTGTGCTAACTCCAATTGGTCTACGTACCATTTAGTCTAATATCCACTTAGGCTAATAACCATTTAGTCTAGCCATGTAGTCTAATATTCATCTGATCTAAAACTCATATCGTCTAATTTCCATATCGTATATTTATACCGAATTGGTCTAATGCCAATTGTCTATTACCCATTTGGTTTAATATTCCATTTGGTCTAACATCCATCTGGTCTAACATCCTCCTGGTCTAAATACCATGTTTGGTCTTAATATCAATTTATAGGTCCAATATTCAGCTAGTCTAATATTCATTTGGTCTAATACTTATTTGGTCTAATGCCCATTTGGTTTAATATCCATTTGGTCTAATGTCCATCTGGTCTAATATCCATTTAATCTAATTTTTAAATAAATGTTTAAGAAATTATTTTTGGCTTTAACATCCAAATGAACATTAGGCCAAATGGGTATTAGACCAAGTGGATATTAGAACAGATGGATATAAGACCAGATGACTGTTAGACCAATTGGGTATTAGACCAAATGGATATTAGACTGGGTTATTAGATCAAATAGAATTAGAATGGTGTTTGTGGTTATTAGACCAAATGGTAGTCGACAAAATGGGCATTAGACTAGATGGCCATTAGACCAATTGGATATTAGACATTCTGGTTGTTAGATAGATTGGATGTTAGACTAAATGGTTATTAGACAAATTGGTATTATACAATAATGGCTTAGTGCGCAGGATATTTTAATGTTATACCCAAATCTATGTACACAAGTGATCCCAGATGTGTACGCAGGGATTGTAAAGTTATGGCCATATCTGTGTCCACTAGGGATGAGATATAAGCACGCCGGGTATTGTAAAGTCACGCAAATTCCCATCTTCCCCCAGCCTCCTGATTCTATTGGTAATATGACTTAACTCAAGTTACGTCCTTTTGCCATAAAAATGTTGCGTAACTTTTCCTGTAAAATGGCGTAACTATGAGTTAGGCCCTTTTGCCATAATAAAGGTGTTGCGTTTCGTTGATAAGTTATTAAGAAATGACCTAACTTTGAGATACGCCTTTTTGCCATGAAAATTGTGAAAACATTTAAAAAATGCTTGAGATAGGTCCCTCTATCTTCTAAATGCACCACTTTTGCGACATGAGACCATCAAAAATGGAAAGATCATCCTCGATTTACCCAGGATATGTCACTAACTCAAAATGTCAAAATTTTGAGTTACGCCCTTCTGCCATGAAAGGGCCGCGTAATTTCAGCTCATCTCGGATGAATTGTCAAGGATTTCAAGAAATCCAACCTTCAACACATGAACTGACACACAAAGACTGATCCCAGGTGTCATTTTCCAAGCTAAAAGTAGTACGTTGTCATCCTACTTCCTGCAGAGACGGTTGTTAGATCAAAATTGGTTGTGATTCGATAAAATGTGGACACCATGTCATAGTTACGGTGTTAAGTTGTTGTGATGGAACTCATACACTGAGCTTATGAGACCTCATTCGGATTTTTCCGGCAATTCAAAACTATTTCTGCAATACAATAAAGTGCATCCACATTGGCAGGAGAAACCAACAGTGTCACAATAATGTCAGAACCTCTTGGACAAATTCAAACTCATTTTCAAAATTGCTTCAATTCTGTTAAGGTTTTCCCTTCAAAATGTTAGAACAGATAATCTGGTACTTTCATTTATTTCTAGAAACCACATAACCCTCTCTAAATTGTGGAGAAGCAAAATGCACCTTCGGGCAAAAGAAACTACTTGCGTTCTTCTCACCCAAGTTGTTTTTTTTTAAATGACCACAATAGCACAATGTTGTGAAACTTATTGGAAATTATGAAATATTTTCCAATATATGCCCTTTTTGTTCAAAATTAGGCTAAGATATTTAGTGGGTCATTAAAAAAAAAAGTACTGGTTCAAAGTTTAATACCTTTATCCGCAGGTAATTGAAGGTAATAATCAATAATTTTCTGATCCCCTTATGGCTCAAATACAGCAAGAGAAAACTAACATCACACATCACCCACTGAGAAAACCGAACTAGTTATGTGCAAAGAATTTGCATGCAACATTCATAGCCATGCGCAAATGAAGCAAAATGCAGTGTGACCTATGCGTATAAGCCTTAAAATAGTGACAACACACAAGACGCAATACTCATTATAAATTGTGAATTTAAACCGGGCAGGAACCAATGAAATTAGGTAAATTCCCATAGCTCAATCGCTAATAGCCTCATCTCCAGAACCCCAAATTTCAGAGGAGGTGGTCAAAATTTTGGTACTGAGCGAAGGAAGCTATTATTTTTCTCATTTACTCTGTGATATCTTAGGGCTAAAGGATGTTTGGTTTGGATATTATGAACAAAAAAGTGCCTTATTTTTGTAGACCAATATTAATTTTACAGTTCTCTACGGGCTTTCAAAATTATGTTTATAGCTCTCGCATCAAAATAGATGGTGCAAAACTTTACAGATGGGGTTTTGTGGATCAATGTCATTCTATCAACTTTAATTAAATTGCATCACCCCCCTTTAAGAATACTTACTAAAGACTCTCTCGTCATTGATATCTTTGATGACAAACCACAAGCCTGCAGGAAACGTACAGGACAAGATGTGTAGATCAAAGAAGAAAGACACCCAGGTAGTCGGTTGATGCTCCGACACGGACGCAATAATGGGGATGTGAATTTTGGCATATCTGAAAAACAAAAGTTTAATGCAAGGTATAAGTTATACAATGGAATGAACAAGTTTGAAATAATGCTAACTCTGAATTGGTTCTCTTGGTTGTGTCCCCAATAGCATTTTTCTTCCTGTTAAAGGGCCATGGTCCAATCTCTAATCACCAGAGATGCGTAACAAGTAGTAGTCCCATTTCCTGAAAATCCAAAATATGAACCGACGGAAAAGCCAAATTTTAGCGTAGCATCTAGTGAAGCTCCGGGGAACATTCTTACGCGATTTTAGGGTACAAGACCCCATCTCTAAAATAAATTGATACTTAAAAACTTTGGTTTTTGATGCAGTTTTTAACCTTTTCATTAATACTTTGATCTCATAAATGTAAAAAAAAATGTAATTTGTTTTTTTTCTTTACATTTCCAGAATTTTTTTATTTATGGCCAAAAATCCAGAAATCCCCGGAAAAGTTACATCTCTGAATCACCTTGTCCTCAGAACCCCAGATTTTACCACAAGTGGTCAACATTTTGATATCTGAAGAAAGCTACTATTTTCTCATTTACCTGAGAAATCTTGCGAGCTAAAGGGTGTATGGTTTGGATGTTATGAGCGAATAAGTGCTTTATTTTGGTCAACCAATATTAATTTTACAAAGTGCTCTATGGGAATTACAAAATCACGCTTTGAGCTCTCACATCAAAATGGGTTGAAATATCAATGCGAAATTTTACAGCTGGGGTGTTGGGGTAAGGCCATTCTATCACGATGTAAACTGTATATACTTAAATTGGGTCATCCCCCTTAAACTTAAGCCATATTAACTGTCTTGTATTCGTACTACTGTCGGGTTCATATTTATTTTGTCTGCAAAATTACATAAATTGTGGCACCAGGACAAAATAATTGTATAATTAATAGCTTGGGCACTAAGAAAAAAAATCAGAAAACAGTTTTGACACCAGCAAATTTACCAGTGATGGCAACAACAAAATGAAATTGTATCAATTAGCAAGTTTTTTTAGTACCTGAATAAAATAACAAAAAAAAATGAAAATGCATATAAATATAGACAACAAAATATCCTGAATTCGGTTATAGCCTGAAAAATGCTCATTCCTGCAATAGAAAAACCAATTGTATTCACACTGTAATGTTGACACAAGGAAAACTAATTGCAATCAATTTGCATTAAGTTTTGACACCATGCATGAAATTCATTTGTATTATTTCAGTTTTGGAAATTCATTTTGTTAACGATGTTAGCACAAGTAAAACTAATTTGATCAAATAACGTTTTTGACACTCGCAAAATTGTATTAATAATTAACGGCTTTGACAATGATAAAGTGAAATGCTTTTAAATTGCTCTTATAAACATATGCCCGCCGTCAGCCAGCAAATTGTCTTTTTTGTTGTGCCATGTTATTTTTCTCCCTCTCTTTAAACTATAGATAAAACATGGCTAGTAAAATCTCAATTCCTTGGCACAGTTGGTAGCCTCATTCACCAATGTATTGAAAATACCCCCCTTGGTCATGTTGGTTTGGGTATGAGATATGATACCCAGAATCACACAAGTAAGTTCATGCCACTGTATGTACAGTACAACCCACTAAAACTGTGTATTGGTGGATGAGTGTATTGTAACTCATAGTGAATACTTTCACTCTCTT
This sequence comes from Ophioderma brevispina, assembly GCA_023653785.1. Taxonomy (NCBI): domain Eukaryota; kingdom Metazoa; phylum Echinodermata; class Ophiuroidea; order Amphilepidida; family Ophiodermatidae; genus Ophioderma; species Ophioderma brevispina. Next base: position 6,087 of record JAMKCH010015088.1, on the reverse strand, counting down.
GTGACATTGTGGTTTCACTACTGTTTTAACTGACTAGGAAATACGTCTCTGATAACTGTATGCAGATAAGGGATTTAAAACTTAGTGGGACGGTACACTTGCAAGAGACGAGAAAATAGTCGAGTCACAACAGTAATCTCATGGGGCAGAAAATAAAATAAGTCTTCAGCAGACGACTTACCCAGTATCATACAAAGACTAGAACAAGACCACTCAAGTGCAATATAACCTGGAAAGGAGAGAGGAACAAGTCAACGGGAAAAATCTTTTTAACCCCAAGGCATGCGACAATGCAGCTGTTTTTAACCTCCCAATTTATTACTGAAATCCTTCCCATCCCTCCCCCTCCTGTGCATATTCTTTGGGCCTCGTATGATCGTTGAACATCGGCAAGAAACGTTGTTGCAGCGAGTGTTGCGGTGATTTGCCCGAGGTGGTGGTGTTTTGAAATCAATCTCGCCAAATAACGGCTAGAGTGAAAACATATAATGCCAATCAGCAACAGGCATGCCACTCTTGAGTATGTTCTGCTTACCAACTGGCCACGAATCATAGTGTATTACGCTGGAGTTATTATGTAAGAAACAAGGTTTTTTTAAAAGCTGCACTGGTGTCAACTATATGGTGAAACTCTCAAAAAGAATTGCAGGCAATTTGGGTTGTGAAAATGGTGACGGAATGGGGTACAACTTTTCTCTTGATCAATCTTGGAACATCGGAGCTATTCTCCAACTTCTTTGGGGCATGGAGTGCTGGAGTTGGGAAGAACTGAACTGCACACAGACAGGAGTATATCACATTTTGCAAGGCTCACATTTGATTTCCTTATAAGCAGACCATAAGGCTTACCTGGGTAAGGCATATGACGGTGGAGATTTGATTCAAACAATTTCACAAGTTTCATTGAGTCCAGTCACATTGGTGGTTGGACCCACCCACTAATTGGCAACAGAATTTTTTTCAGTGGTATGCATTTCATGATGCCCCTCAACACCAACTAAAAGTCTACCAAAATATATATTTGGTGGAAAGGTTCCAAATTTTGCATAAGTGCAAATTTTCCTCCGCCATTAATCAGCATGTCTAATTTTATGCTATATCTCTATATCTAAGCATCCAATATGACTACAGATGTGTCTAGACCCATTTTTCAGTTAGTGAATGTGATTAGCACTTAATAGGATTCATTCTAGCCATAATGTGTGAATATTGCAACTTAGATGCCCGCCCAGGAAGAATAAGGAGAATATTTAAAATTTCACAATAACTTTGTATCAAGCATCCAATCTTGATACTGAAGCATCTATACACCCCATAACCCATTTTTCAGGGTTATTGATCATATTAGCAACTTTTCTGGACAAATTATATGCATACAGTTATGTTAATATGCAAATTAGAGGCTACCATTATAAAAAAACAAAAATTCCACAATATCCTTTATCTAAGAACCACTTCAGGACAAACAAAACAAGATCCATGTTTTTGGGTTAGTCAATATGATTAGCATATTTTTCGATACTTAGGATGGCTCAAAGTCGACACCGGTTGTTCGCCAGTGAACCGACTTGAATCGACAGTCAATGGCGGTTTTTGAATTTTGAAGTCACTCCTTTCTTGGTGTGATGTCATCAACGAAATCTATTCCTGACTGAGTGAGTTAGCACAACTCAACCCTTTGCATTCCCCACACATCCATGAGCTCTCAAGGCATGCCAAGTGCTGATGCAGTTCATGTGTGCACCATGCGTTGCAATAGCCTCGAAGGTTCATTGGTTGCGGTGGTGCTGGTGGAGCGGAGGGTCAATTTGTACCAGAACGGAAATGTTCTCACTGACTTTTCCCACTCATTCATCTGGCTTCAATGTACAGTGTTTCTTTTATTGCCTGAAAATTTCACTACAGGCCATGCTATTTGTAGCCGCAGTATGGTTGCAAATTATGCGGCTTTGACAACTTGGATTTTTGCAAATTTCCACATGAAACATGATATCATATATAGGCCATCCAATACTTTCATCTTACTTTCCATTGTATCATGCATACAAGGGCCTTCTCCCCTACTGTGACTATGTAATCCTTGATGTTTCAACTTCTGGGTGAACAGTTCAGCATGTCATTAAATTGGCACATTTTTTGGACGTCGAAGGTTGTGTCACAGTCTTCTGGTAGGGCATGTAAGAATAGTATTCTAGAACATATCAACATACATTCACTCCCAAGACATTCTTAGTCGTTTAGATCTTCCGCACTGTTGTTTCTTTGCATTAAACTTTGGCTCGGGCTTGAAATATGTTTCCTTTTTTTCCCTTGATGTCTTGTCTGGTAGCAGGGAAGAAACAATACGTCAACTGTCTTCACCAACAGAACAGTAGCTATTGTTTGGCCAGATTCCACTGCTGTCTGTACAATCAGCACATCGGCATCCACTTGGCATGAATCGTCAGACATCCCGCCTTTCCCAGGAGTCACTTAGGAGGCGAATGTTTCGTTGCATGTTGAGCGCTTGCTGGGAAATCATTCTTCTCAGGCTTCCCGGACCAGTTCGAGCAGGCAAAAATGACATTTGGTCATATTATACAGGGTCCTACCATCTCTGATGTGTGGCATCCTTGGTTGTGGGCGTCAAGGACATTATTGTTGCCTTCCCGTACCTGCTTATCCAATAATTAATGTATGTGTGACATGTACTTTCAAAGGGGTTTACCCACGTGGCCATTAGGGGTTGCATCAAATGCGCCTCATGTCAATCAATGACATGGGCCTACTTGGCAGCCATATCTAAAGGACTGGAGACTGAAGCTGAGTGAAGCCAAGACCCCGCTACGGCCTTCCACCTCAACACCAAAGGGCTCATCGTCAGCTTCAAATCAACCTCACTTAGCGCCTCAGTCATACAATCCTACACCACCCTACATGGGAGTCAAGCTTGACCGGCAGCTGACATACAGGCAGCACCTCGAGTCCGGATGCGCCAAGTATTTCGAGGAAACCTCCTGTGCCGACTTGCTGGATGGTCATGGGGTGCCAGCCAACGACCCTACGCACCACTGTATTGGATCTGGTCTACAGCACTGATGAATATGCGCCCCCGCATGGTGCAACAGCTCTCACACAAAGAAGCTGGTCACCGTACTCAACGCGACCTTGAGAACCATCATGGCTGCCTCCGTCCTACTCAATCTGACTTCTACAAGTGCTCTCAGGCATTGCGCCTGCAGCACTTCGGAGAGAACACCACACGCCCAAACTAGTGAATAAGGCCCTGCTGGGACAACAAGCACCTGCGGCATAACACCGTCAAAGAATCACACAACTCGGCAGACAGAGACAGCACTCTCGCCGAACTTCTGCGGACACGCGCCTAAACTCTCAGTTCCCCATTCACATTTACGACATGGAATATGCCTGGCTTGATACTCCAAACCAGACCCCAATTTCTATCCAACTAAGACAGAACTACCACCGGGCAGCAATCCCATGCAAGGAATGGGTCACCTTAAACTTGATTCGCACAGGAGTCGGTCGGTTCAACAGCAATATGCCCCGATGGGGGCTGCGGCCTCGCCAGCCTGCCAATGTGCTCTCCATCACAGGACTGCGGATCATATTCTCAATGAGTGCCTACCTTTCGTCCGCCGGTGGACATAGATTTCTCTAACCCCAACAACCAACAGTGAGTGGCTCCAACGCTTACAACCTGTTTAGCTGCTGCCTCATACGTAAAAAGAAGATGTCAATCAATTCTTCTTGTTACATAGTCTTAAAGTGTGCCACTAGCTTGTCAAAATAATAACCACCGCCAAATTTAAATCCATTGGATTGTCGGCAAGCGACACCACCGTGAGCTGAATGATTGGTACCAAAGTCAATAATTTATTACAAAGAGTTGTCTGCTAAAAGAAAGCCATTCTGGCTTTCCCACATTGACATTTTTGTAATGGAAAAGCGGATTTTTTTCTATTATGGTAATAAATAGTACCATTTGTTGGTAAAAAAAACTATTGTCACATATGTAAATGGTTATAAAGGCTTGAAATTAAAACAATCAGTGGCCTTCAAACTAACACACAAGTTCTGTCAGTCAAGTTTGATATCATGGCCTGCCCCATGAAGGCATGGTATTTTTGGGGAATTGTGTGCATAACCTTATGACATCTCTCTTGCAGAATTTTAGTAAAATCACAGATGATGATCATATTTGTGTGTGTCGTTGTGTTTTGTCAAAAAATCAACAAAAACATCCTATGACTTTGTTGTACAATCATCGGGCACCGTGGGTGCCGTGGATGAGCGCTTTTCCCGCAATCCAAAGGTCGTGGGTTCGCGTCCCCTGCGGCCAACGTGTTGTGCCCTTGAGTACGGCACTTTACCTTAATACTCCCTCCAACCCCGGTGTTAAATGGGTACCGCATTATTCAATGCTGGAAAGTACACAGCATCACTGTGCGGGAGAGTGGCGAACCCCACAAGCAAAACTAATACGAGAAGTAGGCCCAAACGCTAGGAAAGAGCGATGGGCACTCCGCCACGAGCTTGCTTGGCACGAGACTTTACTTTTACAAATCTTAAATCACGGAGCACCAATCTTGACGACATCCAAATGAATTTTATTTTGTGGAGCTATTATTTTGACAAGTGGACACTTAACTACTACTACTAATTGACGCGACACGTGCTTAGAAGGGGACACGGGGCGGTGTGACCAAAGTTCAGATTGGTCACAAATGCGGGGGAAGATGTTTTTCCTCACGGCCTGAAGCGGCAGGTCCAGGTCCGATAAGTATACGCTGTCAAGAAGACTAGTACAAGAAATTGATTGACATGAGGGGCGATTTGATGCACCCTAGTGGGCATGGCAGACATTGTTGGAGGTGTAACTCCATCAGTGCATAGTGACCACAGACCTCACCCCCAGACCCTGGTTCTGATTGATCATGTTTAACAAGTGCCTAAATAACATCACTAAGTGCTACCTTATTTGGATCCGTAGGCAGACCTGAGGGGTCAAAAAGTGGTTGGAGATATTTTGCACAATAGCTCATAAGTTTTAAACAAATATGCTAGGTTGCCTTGCATTTGCTAGCAGCAATAGCGGAGGGGGCACTTGGCACTTTATATCTGTGGCATTTTAATACTTTTTTAACATTTTCTGTTGGCAGCTATGATATGGCCCGACATTAGCCTGGGGGATGTGGGGCAGGGCCCCTCACTTTCAAAGTCTTGTGCAGAAGGATACTCTGCATTCCCTCTAATGGTGGGTTCATAGTCACACCGGTAGAGACTGCCGGCCGATGCTAGTCCTTTGCGAGCATGCTTTACTGAACCATTACGCGTGTATAAAATGCATGTTCAAAAGACTCGTCTGCAGACGTCTGCCGATGTAGTATGAACTCACCTTGATTCATCTATATCTGGTTTCGTTGCAGGGTGAAGGTTGAACGCATTTGCTACCAACATCGTATTGATGGCTGCATCCACAAAGAGATCTCCTTGTAAAGTACAAGCTCTTACATTCCATTTCTGCTCAGTATATGTTTTAACAAGCTCTTTCACCAGCATTAACAACTTCAAGACCTCTTGTCGTCCACTTTCGCCATTATATGACCAATGGCACCTAAAAGCCCTCTTAGCCGTGTTGCGTTTGCTTAAATCAACTTAGCTTGATATAATAAGATAACGTTGCGTGACATCATACCCCATGTAATTAATCCAGAATGTGCTCATCATTTCACTAACCCCATCACTAACCCAAACATTTGTCCTCGAAGCTTTGTTTTGTAATGAATGGATGCTTAGATACAGTGATATTGTCGCATCTCATTTTTTGTAATGGCGGCATCCTATTGCATATTTAACAATAATTTTAGTTATAATTAATCAGACAATGTGCTATCATGTTCGCCAACCCTGAAAATATGGTCCTAGACACTTAATTGCATAATTGGTGCTTAGATACAAGTATATCAAAATGTGTTTTTTTTATAATGGGCAGCAGCTAATTTGGGGCTATTATGCAAATTTGGAACCTTTTTCACCAAATATATTTCGGTAGACTTTTAGTATGGTGTTCAATAGACCCTTTCT
>JAMKCH010015087.1:0-45619 GCA_023653785.1 Ophioderma brevispina | reverse complement strand
ATACACGGAATCCGACGGGGAAGCCTCGAAGGGACACCCTACGCAGGGGCCGTCCCAGAGGGGGGTGTGGGGGGGGGTGACACCCACACATTCTGCAAAATTGTGTCGGCAAAATGTTGACTTGTCGGCGAAATGGGCCGTAATGTCGGCGCAAACTGATTGATGGGTGGATTGTCGGCGTTTGACTCCCCTACCTGCCTGTGGTGTTGTTTTGTGGCATTGCTGGAGAATGAATTACTTTCGGATGCCGGGGTACGGTTGTGATTGACTCCCCCCCCCCCCGCTCTTCAGAAGTTCGAACTAGTGAAAAAAAAAATTGGGTCTAACCTTGCGAGCGAAGCGAGCCGAAATTGATAATTCTTGAATCGGCCCATGATTTTGTCGGCAACACAGACTCCACACCCCCCCCCCCATAAAAAAATGGTCTGGGGGACGCCCTGCCTCTACGTCGCCGCATTTACGGGGGCATCCTGGCCACAAAACACACAGTACACACACGCCCGCATATTGCCTTTACGAGCTTATAACGAACGAAAATAAGGATTTACAACCTACCTTTTCCGCAATTTTTAACAATGTTTCCACCGTTATTATATGGATTTAAGGAAGGATGATGCCAGGGACTGGGCCTAAACTGGAATTCCAGGGCACGTGTCTTACTGTTGTTGTAAAATTGACGGTTATCTCGCCCACTTTGCGTGACGAGAAATGAACGCTTGTGGTTAGAATTACGTGTTAAAAATTGGTAATAAAAGCCGCGTGAGAAAAAAATCATTTTTCGTTAAAATTCAAACATTCCAGACAAAAATAAATACAACAGAATGTTGATCTATTCCGTGGACGTGAAAAAAATCGAATAGTTCCCAAAGACCCATCGTATTTGCTGAAAAAACGTGACATCGTCCGATGCGGGTTGTTGATGTTTAGAACGGGACGCGTATTTTGGTTTTTAATGTAACATGGAGTGATGTACGAAGTGTACGTGGACATGTGGAGCTAAAATTTAACCATGTTTTAAAATGGCATTTTTGTGAAAAAACAATCTTTTTAAAGAAATAAATGCAAATAAGAAAATAAAATAAGTCATTCCACTTTATTAGAGTTGCAGAGATTCGGTGGTTTTTCCATTTGGGGAAACCGATGCAATATGGTTGTACGGCTGCCGGGACATCACATTCTTCATGTGTCATTGGAGAGAAATTTTTACAGCAGATCGTGTTCGTTTTGTAACTTTTTATCGCTATGTGTGCAGCCAAGAAAAGGTACATTTTTTTCCTGAACCGGACTCATGATGATATTGCAAAATGGATAACAGGAAATCGTGTTGATTTTGCCGTCAGAACTGATCAAAAATTATCGCTTCTTTGTGGTCACACGTACAACGTAAACGCGGGGTATAACGAGGACATGCAAAAAGATGCCCCCCAGTCATGGCGGAGGTTGAGTGCGCCGCCCACGGCGTAGGGGCGGAGAATAGTCGCCGTCGGAGTCGGGTATACAGTTTACATACACAGGCTATTGTGTTGAAGAGTAGTGGTAACAGCACTTACTAGTTTTGAAAATATAATACAAAAACGGTTTGATTTTTTTAAAAATATTTTCCCCCCCCCCAAATCAGCATTTTTACAAGGAGTACTTAAGATATTTAATTTCTAAAATCCAATTATGGGATAAATATCAATTTGTCATTTAAAGAACAAAATGGAAACCCCACACACACCTACACACACAAACAAACACTTATAAACATACACACCCACACCCACCACCCCCACATAGTACATTAGCGTTGTAAATACAAACACGACTTTCAAAGAGAATCCAGAGAGAAAAAATAAGAAGTTCTTAGTACACATTGGTATTTGTAGTGTCGCAAAAGAAAGTCTGAGCATCAGGATATATGAGAATTAATAATAGTAGCAATTTATATAGCGCTTAATTCCTTAAACAGACTAAAAGCGCTGTTGCCAATTTTTATACGGTCGGCTTCAAGTTAATTGTATCTAGGTGGTGATCAAGCATGCTACAAGCGCATAAGGAATCTCAGCATCTATTGTATATCCACATAAATCAGCTACCCATATTTCGGTTGGGTCACGAGGCAATTGAGAATTAAGTATCTTGCCCAGGGACATTACACCGTTGACCACAGTGGGCTCGAACTCGCGATTTTAACGTCTAATGATCACAAGTCTGCGCTTTCCCAGGACCCACACGTACACGTGCTTTCACTGCCATATCGATCTCTATTTCTTCCATTTTTTTTAAGTATGCGAGTCGTACGCTTTGAGAGCAGCAAAATACGAAGGCGACGTCACGGCCATATTGATCAATTTCGTCCAAACTTATTGTAATTTCTTCACAACCGAATCTACAGAACGCTCAAAGTCGAGGGACCGTCCGTTGTTATTGTAATCTCGTTCTTTATTATGGTAATAAGCGAAACCTCTGGAGTCTTGGTCGTTGACAACGAGGTTCTATATAGATAGAGAGGCAACACGTTACGTAATCTTTAGAAATTCTCGTCCTCGCAGGTTTGCCGACCCACACAGAAAACATCGAGTACCAACAATAGAACACGCAATGGCTGCCTCCGCTTCTTCCCACATACTGTGGGTGCCGCTTGAGTACACTTAATTCGGTGTGATACAAATGATGTATGTGTTAGAGGTGGCCAGGTTGTAAATAATAGTGCACCTGGATCATTGTGCTCAGACCTTTTTTCTCATAATTGCAATTGCGCGCTTAAGGTGAAAAAGATGTATTAATTGGGCGGTTTATTTAAATCAAGGAGAACTGACGTTCATTTCATTCGTTGGTGGCCATGGGTAGGAAAAATTTAACCCACCCAATAGCACCCAACATCCAACAACTGATATTTTGGGCGGATTGTTTGTATCGACATGGGACATTATGGGTGTATACAAGCACCCAAAACTAATAATCTTCCGTGCAATATTCAAAAATGTCAGCCCCGCACGGACGACTGGTTTGAATGGGCTTCACCCCTTGGTTGTTGACATCTCACAAGTGCTTGGTTAGGTGATTGGGTCACGTTAGCTGCGCGCATCAGTCCGCAAGCAGATATTTCTGTCGAAATTGTGACTTGGCGTTACTAGCTGTCCGCGCGCGTAAAAATCAGCCTTGCGTACGCTGTGCGATCATCCGAAGATAGCATGCACACTTTGGCCCTTTACATGTTTCCAATTGCAGTACAGCAGGTAGGCCTATGTGCTGTTCAAAGGGAATTTAAATGCATTGATTAAACAAATTGAGTCAAAGATTATATTGCTACTTATAAAGGACCATCAAGTAACTAAATATCCTCTTTTCCGGAAAATAAGAGCTTATGGCCTGCATTTTTCAACACACTTTCAATGTCGTATCGGAAAGGTGTTTTCTTTATCATTTCTATGTTAGGACTCAGAATGTCGAAGCATAACTCAGATGACAAGAATATTTGTTTTTCCAACAAAACAGTTTCACTATAGTCTTATAGAAATGTTAAATGCATTAAAAAAATGATGATTATGTCTTATAGGTTCGTGAAGGGAAATATCAAGTGTCATTTTACGGAATTTCCGGCAGTAAAGTTAAAGACGAGCCTTATATTTGCCTGTGTAAAAAAACGGCATTTTATGTACACTTTCATGTAGATATAGGGAATTTGTTTTCAGTATCCAACAGGAAATTATTGTTCATTTATGGAAAACGTTAATTTACTAAAAGGAAGGAGTAATTCAGGTTAATTTACGGCAGGAAATGACCGTAAAATTAAAAGGAATGTTGATTATCGTTCGTCTTGATTTGACTACAATACTTGGAATTTAAAATTCATCTTTACTAACATTGAAGAAGTGATGCAAATCTTAATCACCTACGCTTTACCCTTTCTCACCATTCCAAAAAAACTTTCCTTCCATTTTCACTCCTGCCTCTTTTTTTTCTATAAACTTTCCCTTGTTCCTCTTTTTTTTTACCATAGTCTTTTTATGGATTCTCATTAAACATAAACATCTCAAATTAAAAATTAAAATTACAAAGAGGAAAACAATGCTCATAAATTTAATCAGTTTCGCACATTTTGCGGCCTGTTTTTTGTTCGCGTGTCATCTTAAGCGTTTGCATGCGTGAACACTTGTGGCGTTTTACCGCACCTTCAATATCGCGTGGTATTTTAGACTACTAAAAAACGCCGTTATTTACGAAAATAAACAGAAAAAAGATTACGGTGGACACCTCCTTTTCTTCAGCAACGACAGATCTGTTAGTGCGCAACTTTTATTAAAATTTGGCAAAAAAGTTAATCGAAAACCGATTTTTTTTATATTAAAAATGACATGAAAAAAATGATTTCCATAGACGTGTGACAACAAGTGTTTGGAAAAAAAGTGTTTAATAGATTTTTTCTAAAAACGAGGTCGGTGACCCCATATTTTTATTTTGAGTATGTGACGTACATCGATGAAAGTTCATTTATGCGAAATCTTAACAAAAACTATCGAACGGATCTATCGTGACCCATCACCTTAATGGGTTAATTTGCGGAGTGATCGATTGTGATCGATCATTGACTGCCGCGATTGTGACACTTGTCGTGCGGTGTGAAAGCAGATCTAGTCCGGCGGGGATCTAAAGTCCGGGGCCATAGACGACAACGGCATAAAGCGTGAATTTAATGTTGCGTAAAGAGTAATGATCGATTACATATGTTCACCATTGTTCGGACTGTGAGTACGCGGGACATGGTATTCTACACCTTGTCGGTCCAGATAAATGGTAATGCGATCTCTAGCTATCATTGGTGTTGTTGAATTAGTGTTCTATAATACATTGTTAAAACATATACATGTTAAAAGTGATGTATCTTCATAAGATATCAATTAAATCAAAATTGTATTTATCGCGATTTCGTTACTGAATGGAAATCCCAAGGGGAACATTTAATCTTTGACATCACCCTTACCAACAATATATTATTAAACCTTATATAAACACTGGTATAATGAAGTGTTCCGCTAAAAACTTTATAGTAACAAAGATAAGAACAGTATAACACTGGATACGAGAGGTTATTAGAAAGTATCAATAGAAAAAACAGTTGTTATAAACACGACTTAACTCGCCAAGTATACCAAGACTTCCAACATTTAAAACATACAGAAATATAGTTAAAGGTGCTGATTCGTAAAAAGCAAAAGAGGAAACACTTTCTTCATAGAAAAAAGGCCTCACCCCAAAACCCACTTGTAAACTTTTCAAAAATGCCAACATAACACTCCTTGGGTGAAAACCACCTTACCTACGACTTTTACGGCATACCCTAACCCCGGCTAAGGTGCACATGACATTAACATTTTTTCGCAAATCAATGCGCAAAAATAGAACTTAACATCACTCTAGAAGCATGCACGGGTGAACTTTTTAGTATAATAGCCTAACGTTAACACTGAAGTAACGTATCTGGGTAACGTATCTGGCCGGCCTTTTTCTTAGTCGTGCTATTCTTGATGAAAGTACATGCTTCACCGACTTAGTCTCTATACTATTAGGTATTACCTTCATACTAAAGCATGGTGTGGTATTCGACTTTATGTATCACGCAGTATTGCAAGAGCATAGCAGGTGGGAGGTAACGTATCTGTCGCGGGTATGAACGTAACATGAGGGATTTCTTCCATTACTAGGGCTGAAAATTGTTACTTTGAAACCAGATTTTTATGCAAAACATGTATAATATAACATTGACAATATTGGAACATTGTTCTTCCGTTATTTTAGCAATTTTGTATCCATTCAAATTATGGTAACGTATCTGGCTGCAATATTGGCGACATGCTCTCAGAGAACTCTTGCGAAACGATAAAGTGTTCAAAAGTCGTTTTAGTGTCGCTCACAGTCATGCACAGTTTAAAGCTTGTTTTTGGCCTTTAAGAATGAATGTTTATGAATATAAATTATACTTAGAAGTTACGTTTTCAAAATGATCCGGACTAGATGTTGTAACCGGATGAGAAAGTATCAAGCAATAAGGCTAAAGATGCATAATTCTTGCTTTCGCCATGTCGCCAGCCCAAATCCGTTCTTTAAATTGTGTCCCCTGCTCGTTACACAAGAGCGCATATCACATCAGATTGCATTGCATTTTTATCAGCCTCTATTATACACTAATTGTTAAGTTTAAAACATAATAATATTGGATTATTGGGTCCGTATGCACAAAAGAGTTAGACCTGGTCTTACTTTAGACCCGGTCTAAGTTTAATTTTGTCCCACCAGAAAAGACCTTTTCCTTTACACTGACACAAGGTATTTTGTATTAATTTTGAAATTTGCATTTAAATCTTTCAAATTTGCTAGTTACTTTACAAAGAAAGTGTGAATAACTATCAATTGAGGCAAAACTAATTTTGACTTAAACCAGGTCTAACTTTAAACCGGGTCTAACTTTTTGTGCATACGGACCTTAAAGTTTCGCAAGAGTTCTCTGGCATGTCACCAATATTGCAGACAGATACGTTACCATAATTCGAATAGATACAAAATTGCTAAAAATAACTGAATACCTATGTTCCAATTTGTGATAAATCGAGAAGATGTCAATGTTATATTATACATGTTTTGCATAAAAATCTGGTTTCAACGTAACAATTTCCAGCCCTAGTAATGAAAGAAATCCCTCCTGTTACGTTCATACCGCGACAGATACGTTACCTCCCTCCTGCTACGCTCTTGCAATACGGCGTGATACAGAAAGTCGAATACCACACCATGCTTTAGTATGAAGGTAATACCTGATAATGTATAGAGACTAAGTCGGTGAAGCACGTACTTTCATCAAGAACAGCACGACTAAGAAAAAGGCCCGACAGATACGTTACGACAGATACGTTACTAAAGTGTTAACGTTAGGCAATATACTAAAAATCGGATATATTTTTAAGATCACCCATGCATGTTCCGTGTTCTGAGAATATTAAAGTTTACGATTTTCAATGATTTTCAGGAATTCCTTGATGTTGATATTTCGTCATTTGGAGACCAAACTTGAACACTTTAACGGAGAATGGCCCAGTAAGTTAAAAGGTAGGTGACCCGATCACTAACTAACATTTGATTACAAATTTTGAATGAAATCGGTCCAGCCGTTTGGATAGTAGAGCAATAGTGTGTACTAAGTTGGCCCATAGGACAGTGTGTGTTAATAAATGTGGTATACCACATTTGAAAGACGTTTTTGTTAATAACATTAAAAGGACACATTTCACATGGAATAATATCTTTATTTCATGATTAGTACCCACCTACCATACCTTATATCTAATTAATAACCGTAAAAAGCAACCTCCGTCTAAGGAGGGACGCGAGTAGGGTGGCACCCCTAAATGCTTATTTGAAAAAACTTATACCTATATGAGTGGGTATAAGGGGTAGGGTATATTTGTGTAGGGGATGGTTGAATCTCGCCATTGATTTGACAATGTTATCCCCTTATTTAACACGCAAATAGGTAAAATTCACATATTTGCGTAATTTGAAGGCAAACGGACTAAAGCCAGATACGAGCAGAAATGAGCATATTTTGAAGATACATTGGAGAAATCAGAACCATTCCAAAAGAATTGTATTTAATATTATTTAAAAAAAGCCTTTACACAAGACTAAATTCGAGAAACCGACAATGAATATCAATTAATACTCTTGATATTGATGGACGAATTCGACAAGCAATTGATGAAAATAAAAAACACAAAGCTGAAACACAATGGCCCACAAGTGAAAATCAGTTACAGAATAATTGGTTTTGCCTTTCAGCGATTTAGATTTTCCAGGACAAATTCCAGTTGTCTGTTATATTAAAATCAATTACACAAGTGCGAAATTACTTGGGAAAACCTATTTTTATAAGATTTAGCCAAATCACCTACCTTTCCTCAAACTACATGGACATCCTCTCATTCCGGTAGGTGTGCCCCAATTTATTTGCCACTTTCCTTGGCGCGACATCCATCGCTTGTGCGAGCTGGAATATTGCATTGCAGTGTTGAACGTTTCCATCCTCAGAAATTGACGGCATTTGTGTGATACGCCAATCAGGGTAACTATGCTATCCAGATTGATGTCATACGTAATATCAACAGTGACATCTTCATGATTCGTATAATTTCCCTGTGGCGTGTCATGGTAGAATAAAGTTGAACCTGTACAATGTTAACAATTTTGGAGTGGGATCATTTAGGCGAGTATCTATGGAGGAGACCAAACTACCTTTTTTGTTTCCTCTTATGGTCCTATTACAAAATGGCTGCCAAAATGGGTAAAATCATAGAAAATGGTGTATAACATTCAAAAGACGTGTCAAATCGGAAACAAATATTCATTAGAATTTGGTTTCTAGGTACTAAGTAGTTTATCCCATTGGATTTTTAATGAAATCCAAACAGCCGCCAAAATGGTTAAAAAATTAGAAAATGGTGTCAGTGGGACCGTTTTGTGATCCTCGGTCACTAGTGACCCTGCTGAATTTAGCAGTCTTTACGGAATAAAGTGCAGCATCACATGCATCACAGTATCACAATACTGCTGAATTCATCAGGGTCACAAAATGGCCACACCTATTATAAATAATATCTGACTAAACCATCGTTTCTAAATGAATAACAAACCTGATTCATTGAAAAGGCAGTAGACGTCAAAGGTATGCATTTCATCGCCAGGTCCAGTAGGATCTATTCGATACCATCCATTCGGTAAGTTGGGTTCTGCCTTCATTATATCCCAACAAGATTTGTGGTCTGTTGAGTAAAATTTGTAACAGTAACCGATAATAATATCGTGATTAATTTTGCTAGATTAATGAAACGACCAACATGTTTATTGCTGTCGCAAATTTAAAAAATGCTGGTGTCCCAATCAGAAGTTCCAAAGGCTGGATGTCCTTCCAAATCATATAACTCATGCTACGCTCTTGCACGCGTGTTCATCCAAACCCGTAGCGTAGTAAACACTTATATAAAGTATTATACCTGAGAGAGCCTTTTGCCATTTCCGAAAAATTATGAATCTATCGACAAGGCCATGGGGTCTAGTTTTATCGTCCCTTGATTTTAACTTGAATCTTACCTTTAACCATGAAGCTAACTGTAACCCTAAGCACGTGTCTCTTCCGTACTAGGTCCTTATGGTAAACTAAAGTATTAATTATGAGCATGATCCGCTCCCCCGGGTCCGCTCCTCGTGTCGCCATCAATAACTGCTTCATATCTACATTTAGTGACCAGGGGCTAACGCAGGTTGTTGACTTTCCAACCAGAGGTGAGAAGACTTTAGATCCGTTTCTTACTAACAGACCAGCACTTGTCAGCAAATGTATGCCTATGCCTGGGGTGAGTGATCATGAGATGGTTCTAACCCTATCTGACATCCGTGCTAAAAGGCACTCACTTCCATCATCTGTAAAACTGCTGAGCATATTATCCAGAGCAAGATCATTCAACATCTTTATGCCCACAACCTGTTAACTGATTGCCAATTTAGATTCAGAAAGAAGCGTTCCTGCGAGTCGCAGCTCTTGATCACGGTACACGACCTAGCCAAAGGACTTCGGGATAAGCAGCAGACCGATGCAAATCTTTTGGACTTCTCGAAGTCCTTTGGTCGAGTGCCCCACAAACGTCTTGGATCAGAGGTCAGCTACTTTCTTGGATACAAGACTTTATCGGACCGTACACAACAAGTCATCTTATAAAGGAAAAGAGCAGTGTTGTCAGTGTGACATCAGGGGTACCTCAATGCACTGTCCTGGGGCCCTATTTTTTGGATCTAATTCGTCTCTTTGCTGATGACGCTCTTTTTTACAGACCGATTCAATCCCATGACATCACTATCCTGGAAAAGGACTTGGCCAACCTTCAGAGTTGGGAAAAGAAGTGGTTAATGGCTTTCAACGCAGATAAAAGTAAAGTGCTTAGAATCTCAAACAAGCGCAACAACATCCTTGGAGAAACCCCTTATATTATTCATGGGACTGCTCTTCGCACTGTATATAATGCAAAGTACCTAGGCGTCACTATCCATAGTAATCTCATTTGGAAACCCCACATCTAAAACATCTGTAAGAAAAGCAACTTGGCTTTCTTCGCCGACATCTGAAGAAATGCCCGGCAAAAATCAAGGAACAGGCCTATAAGACACATGTTCGACCCACCCTTGAATATTCTTCATCAGTGTGGGACCTGGTTTCCCAGATTGATATGGTGCAACGACGTGCCACCAGATTTGTGATGAATGACTACAAACAGAAGAACATTGTCACCCAGATGTTACATCAACTTCATTGACAGACTCTTTACAGGTCATCATGCTGTATAGAAAAATGAATTGTCTCGTTGCTATGCCTGCTGCTCTACCATATATAAATATCCTTCTTCAGACCAAACTAGGGGCTACCACCAACAGCTGCAACAACATCACTGTAGAATCCTCTCTTACCAACACAGCTTCTTTCCAAGTGTCATCTGCATCTGAAACACCCTACCAGCCTCAGTGGCATCAGCTCAGTCACTGGAGAACTTCCGGAGCCGCCCGAAGCCACCCACACTCCGCTAGCCAGCCACATGGACCTTTTTTACTTGCACCAGTCTTTTAATTGTTTCTGCCCATTTTGTTGATATTTGTTCCTGTGACCAAGCACCATTTGCACCAAGTACGACAATACTCTACTACTGAGTGATGTATTGATTGGAAGATAGTTAGATAGCTGCGCTCCGAAACATAGGGACCCGAATTTGGTCTTGTACTAAACCCTGGTCAGCCTAATTATACGTCGGTAGTTCCACTATTTTGATGTAGTTACTTACTATGCACGAACACATGGAAGAAACACGACCCTTTGTTCCCAGAGGTATCTGTTGCATTGCATGTAATCTCAGTCAATCCAAGAGAGAACTGAGTTGATGTTCCTGCTGAACACGAGATGTCGACTGCAACACCTGAGTTATCTGTTGCCTCAGGCAGCTGCCAAGATACGTTCCTTGAAGTGGCGTTGTTATAAATAGCAGCTGATTGATTGATGGGACATGAGAGTACAGGTGGTTGCATGTCTTGAGAAAAACAAAATAATAATAATGTCAACTCTAAAATTCATGTTAGGGGAATAACTGCATTATTCATCAGGTTGTAATGAGTTGTACTTCAGGCTGTCTATAGCAAAATCCTCTTAGAGACAGCCCGTCGAAATTTGCATAAATTAATATTCATATTCTTTGTTATCCTAAACGGAATAAAGCGCAATATAAAGGAAGTCCTCGGGGGAACGAGATTTCCCCCTAACGCCATAACTGAAGCCAATTTCCCCCTAACCATCCACATAAGGTAGTAATAATTAAAATAGGCGATGTATGGGCTTTTTATGAAGTGACGTGTCAAAACTAAAACTAATTTATATGGCCTATTGGTTATAATTGGTTACAAATAATATATCAGTTATTACTGAGATGTATATTACCTAATACTTCGACATAGAAGCTGCAGGTGTTGATATTTCCAGCATTGTCAGTTGCTTTGCAGTCAACTCTCGAGAGTCCGATAGCAAATGTACTTCCTGCAGCCGGTGTGCATGAAACAGAGGGAGGATAATCCGAGTTATCCGTGGCATTTGCTTTATTCCATTCAACAGCTGTATTTGGTGATCCAGGATCAGTGAACTCCGTTATGTTTACTGAACAAGCGATTTCGGGGATTTCAGTATCTACATGTATATCAAAAATAGGTTGAACATGTAAAAGTTTTTTTTAATCCATGGCTTTCCAACTTTGAGAAGCGTTTCGAGTTAGAGTTACTTGCTGTTCATTATTCCGAAGGTTCGTTATTCCAAAGGTTTGTTTATCTGAAGGTTTGTTAATCCGAACACGAGAATTTCCTATACCTACGTAGGCGTTATTACGAAGGTTCGCTAATCCGAACATTTGTTTCTCTATTGCGAAGGTTTGTTCGTTTATCCGAAGGTGTGTTCGGGGGTGTGTTATTCCGAAGGTTCGTTGATCCGAAAATGGAATAAGCTAAACGAGTTTTCGAATAAACGAACCTCTCTATCGGATATACGAACCTTCAACCTTTGGATAAACGAACCTTCGAAATAACGGATTTTCGGACAAACGAACCTTCGAAATAGCGATCCTTCGGACAAACGAACCTTCAGTTAAGGGAAGATCTACACCAAAATTGATTTTTTTTATTGAAGATGGTATGAACTTCATATTTGGTGCCTAGGATACTTGGGTGACAAAAAAATCACCTAATTTGCATATTTAATTGGCGGCCATCTTGGATTTTAGGTGTCGGATTTCAAAAGAGTTAATCTCTCAAAGTATACATGCTAGAAGCCTATTTTTTAAAATGAAAGATAAAAGGTAAACTTAAAAAAATATGGAGTTAGTTTTTTTAATTTTTTTTTTCAAAAAAGCAAAAAAGCCAAAAATTGCAAAAAAAATCGATTTTTTTTTACCCCAAAATGACCCAAAAAAAATTGAGACAAAATTACAAAAATTAACTCCATACTTTTTTTTACAAATTATAAAATACACCTTCTGTGAACATATGAGCCAAATCCATTGAAAAATGGCTGACATTAACTATTTTGAAGAGGTGAAAGCGAAATTTTGAAATAAAGCATTTTAAGTATAAAAACACTTATTTTAATTATTATGCAAATTAGGTCAGTAATGATAACTCCTGACATATACAGTTAGCAAGCATTTGAATTATAATTAATGTCACTTATTTCACAATGATAGCACATATACTTTTCGAGATATGATTTTTTTAAGAAATATTTTTACATATCGCTGCTTGAAAAACAATAAAATACATAGTATATTTCACAGCTTGGAAAACAATAAACAACATAACAATATTCATGCAAATCGGTTGACACGTCGCATTTGATTTGCTATAACTTTGGAACGAAAGGTCCGATTTGAGTGGGGGAAAAAGCATTTGGAGCAAAAAACTTTGCTCTTTTATTTAAAACAACAATTAGATAAGTAATATATTTAAGAAATAAAGGGTGATGCAGTATCATTTATGTGTCCGAGGTCGGAAAAACAAAAAAAAAATGGGCGAGGCGCAGCCGAGCCGGTTATTTTTAAGTTTTTTCCGGCCGAGGATACATTATGAGCCCATAGATGATACTGCAATTCCTTTATTTCTATTCTATTACCTGAAACAGCATGATTTAATAAGAAAATGCATTCGCGACCCATTATTGCAGAATAATTGGCAGTAAACTGACCAATCAGAAAGCTGCATTTTCAATAATGGGCAGTAGAGGTAATAGAAGGTATGTTTTTTGTGCAGATCTTCCCATAAATGCGTAGACCCCACTTTTACAGTTAGAGTTGCGAGTTAGAGTTGCTTTTAGATTTCGAGTTCGAGTTTGAGTTGCTTCTAGAGTTCAAGTTCGAGTTGCATTTAAGAGGTCGAGTTCGAGTTGGAGGTGCTTTTACAGTTCGATATATTGTTAAAGTTACATTCTAGAGTTAGAGTTAGAATCATAGAGTGGCTTTTAGAGTTCGAGTTACGTTAATCGTGTGTCTTACAGTACGGTACCACATAGCATCAGCGCCAGTTCCGATCTAATTTGTTGAATTGATAATAGTTTAAATTTAAGAGTGATTGGCCAAAAATAGGTTTAAGAGTCCTGTAGAGTGGCATTAATGGAAATGTTTCTAATGTAATGTGTGAACCATCCTCCAGACAGCATCGAGGCAGTCATCCATCTGCATGCTCACATAGGCCACCCACAACTGATTTTTCGGGGGCCAAAACGTAAAAAAAAATTAAATGTCTCGTTTACCATGCCCCGTAATAAAGGGGTAATGTCGTGACCCCCCCCAACAACCTCCCACTCCCGCTTTAGATGGATGACATTTTCTTCTTGGGGGGGGTGCAAAAATAATATTGGTGTAATGATTGTTTACATCCCTAAAATAAAGGGGATCGTAAAATGGAAAGGGGCAAAAAATGTGTTTTTTTTAAACTCAAATTCCCCCTAATGTATCTTCCAGAGCGAAACTCCACACTATTGTTTTCCCTGTCCTGCAACACTATCAAAGAAATGTCAGGTGGGGTTCCAGAAATATTACTGTGAGCAATAAATAAAGATGGGGGGTCATCAAAAAGAAAGGAACTACGAACCCTCACTCCTAGGCCTCTGGGAAGAAAATGACAACGCGCTTTTTGAAGTTTTGATTTCATCTAACCTTATCTTTAACCTTAGTAATTTACGTGTGCCTCCTTTATTTGCAGATTGTACCTGCATTAGGAATTTGTGCATTTTCTCTCCGAAAACAGTACAAACATTTTGTTCATAACACTATAACACAAGATTGGAATCAACTGAAATTCTATGAATCAGTTTTCTCTCAAGCACATAAGCAGGACAAAAGATGCTATTGAGTATGTGTGGGAAGTGTCAAATCTTCAAGCCAAGACTTTGGAGAACATAACCTGGTAATAACTCAATGTTGATCAGTGCGGTTGAGATTTACCTATATTTTGAGTGAAGGAAGAACGATAGCATTTAAACATTGCTCAAGAAACAAGATGAAATTATTTAGAACATCAATTCTACCTAAGAAAAAAATCATACCTATAACTGTAACAGCAAATTGACAGGTTGCTACATTACTTGCATTGTCCGACACAGAACAATTTACATCGTTTATTCCGATAGGAAAATATGCAGACGTCGGAGACGAACAGTCAACTGCCGAAGTATAGCCTGAGTTGTCGAAGACATGTGGCAGGGACCAGTTGTGCATCACTGTTGAATTAGCAGGATCAGTTGGTAATGTAATATTTTCTGGACAATGAAGAGTTGGTGATTCTGCATCTGAAAAGGTATTTCCATTCTGGTTAATGACATTTACTCTACCATTAGCTTGATTTTCAAAATAAACAGTTCGGGCCGACTGCCGGATCCGGCAATGTTGCCCTACCCGGCCGTAAATTGCCTGTTCCGGCAACAAGCATCCCTGCATAATTCTGAACCTTAAACGATTCTATTGAATATTTAAGGGGAAGTCCATATTTTACCCATGATAATATTTGCTATGTCACCAAATTTTCACCCAGGACAAAATATTTTCATTTTGGGGTTAAAATTTGAAATTTGGAATTGTCGCTTTTTTTAGTTTTTATTGAAATTTTAGGTTAAAGTCGTTTTTATATCACAAAATATTTTTTTATTCGTACTTAAACATTATTTGACGAAATACTTTGTTTACACTCACTTTCTATATCTAAGAAAACCATTATTAGATTAACTTACCAACTTTAACTTTACAGCGCTTGCAATGCATTGTGGGAAACAACACAGCCGGATCCGACAACACATTGCCGGCTACGGCAACATTGTCGGATCCAGCAGTCGGTCCGAACTGATAATACCACTAAGCTATAAATAATTTTAACTTTATGGCATGTTTTGTATAAAGTGCAAGGTAAGCCATGTGTATTTAGTAATTGATTAAGCTAATCTGGATGTAAAAACTGTTTTTAAAATAAAAGTAGGTACTACAAAACACGCCGAATTTCTTTCCTAGATAAAGTAAACAATCCAATTGAAAGACTGTAACGTACTGTTTGTTGGACAGTCTTGTCCGTCCTTTTTCATTTAAAGCCAGTTTGTGATAAGCATTTTAACTTTTTCCGATTACAATCACAAAAATGATACTCTTTGATTAGATCGAAGTCTACGAATAACACATGCTACATTTCTTGACAATTTTCGAATGCTATTGAAAAAAAATATCGTAGTTGAGAAATCGTAATATTTCAGCTGTTCTATATCATTTACTCAGTCATAGCCCCGTGGAATAGAATTTAAAGACACTGTCGCGGATCCACCCAAAAGAGTCAAACTAGTTTCAATTTCCAGGAATAGCTTACAAGTGAAGAATAAATCATAAGTTATTTTTCAATGCGAAAAGTTGTTAGAGAATGAAGCGTCCAAAGATATGAATCTGCATTGAATTACGTACTGTAGTAAGTGTCCGTACGGACAGTAATGACTAAAATATCCGAGTTTGTCCTTATTATATATAGGTTGCTTTTGGTCCAATGACTTGTGAGGTATGTTGGGATACCTAAACTTGTTACAAACATGCAACAATATGATTTTGATGAGATTTTCGATTTTCTGGTTGAGCAAATCACTGATATATCTCAACCTTTAGCCTACTACAGAAACCACAGTTTCTAGCGTAAAATATATTTATCGACGAAATTCGTTATTTCACTACTACCACTGTTGCAAATGTTCTTAAAAACGTTGTTTTAAATGTCAACTGGGACTCGAAACGTGCAAATAACTGTAAAGAAACCATCGTTCGTTTTAATTGTTGTGAGCCCCATCTGCCAGCTAAAACGACGTTTTTTAATGAACATTTTTAAGAGTGCACCAAACATATTATTTAGTACATTATAAGTAACATGTAGTACTGGTTAAAATCAAAAGATGACTATATGTAGTTTATTACTTGAAGAATATGGAAATATTTTCTGTTATAATGTGTGTTTGAACATACCTTGGATTTCAACGTAGAAATAACACGACGAAGTGTTGACCAAAGAGGCGGTGGCATAGCACTGGACTCGAGTCATTCCAATCCTAAAGTAAAATTCTTCGTCAGGAATGCAGATTACTTCAAAGTCCAGCATATTTTCAACTTTAAAACTTGGCCAGGTTATGCGTTTATCTGGCAACCCGATTTCGGTTGTGCTTGTTACATTATTCGGACAGAGTAGCGTAGGATTCGTGTCTGTGTGTGAGAAAAGTTCACAAATCCACAAATAAGTCCACAAATAATTACATGTAGGTTATACCAATGGGCGAAAAGAGAGAGATGTTTAATCTACTGCCCTAACGCCCTTCCTGCATTTAGTCCATGTTTCGGGAGAAAAGACAAGAATTAAAGGAGAGAAGCTAGAGAAAGGTGGAAGGTTTGGTGCAGATTCGGGAAAGAATTTTGTATTGTGCCACCATCCATCCAATGAATTCGGCAGCCTCAATGGAATAAACATGTTGTTGGATGTGGTGGCAGAATACTGAATTCATCCCCAGATTCGGACCAGGAACCCCCTGGCGCTTGGCTCAAGGATGGGAATAACAAGGCATCCGTGTCTCGCTAGTCGCTGAAGTGTTAAAAGTAGAAACAAAAGGTGATTTATTTTGATTTGCGTATATCTCATTCTAAAATATAAGCTGGATTTCATATTTGTTCCAATAAGAAATTTGACATTTTGTAATATTTATTACAAAGAATTCCCAGCTTAATCCTTTTAGATGGCGATATATTTTGATGGAAAGCTTTACATCAGTGTAAAATCAGGACTTGCATTATTTAGGGACATGTGATGAGTGAAATATCTTGTTACACCTTTAATATGCATGACATGCGAAGACGGTTGGTAATAATTGTGTGCACCACAGAAATTACAGCACGGTGGTCAATGGTGGGTGACACCAAGATATAAACATTTGATCATAAAACTAAACGCAACATTGGAATCCACTCAAAATTTGTGGGAAAATGATCTTTGTCTCAAAAATATCTAGAAATTACAGCACGGTGGTCAATGGTGGGTGACACCAAGATACAAACATTTGATCACGCAAAACTGGAATCAACTAAAACTTTTGGGAATAGGATTGTCTCAAATATAATCTAGTGGACTATAAACAGGAGAGAAGATGCTATCTTGGAAATTTGAAGTTTTCAAACCTAGACCTTGGTCAACATAATCCTGGTAAATAACTCAATAATAAATAACTTCATAAATGTAACTTTATGGTTTGGTATGGATCAGTCCGGTGAGACTTACCTGTATTTTAAATGCAGGAAGTATGATAATACTTAAACACTACTCAGTAACTAGGAGGAAATAAAACAATTCTACCAAAGAAAGAATCCATACCTATAACTGTAATAGAAAATTGGCAGGTTGCTACATTGCTTGCATTGTCCGACACAGAACAACTGACATTGTTTATTCCGATAGGAAAATATGCAGTCGTCGGAGACGAACAGTCCATAGCCGAAGTATAGCCTGAGTTGTCGAAGACCTGTGGCAGTGACCAGTTATACAGCGTTGTTGAATTGCCAGGATCAGTCGGTAGTGTAATGTTTTCTGGACAATGAAGAGTTGGTGGTTCTTCATCTGAAAAAGTGTTTTCATTCTGTTTAATGACAAACATTCTACCGCTAGGTTATTAGTTACCGTTATTTGAAAATAAATGTACTGTTTTGTACAAGTGTATGGTAACGTTGCTTTACATTGATGCAAAAGATATGGGCCCGTATTCCAAAAATGTGTTTAACAATGTTAAGTTAAACACATGTTTATTTTTAACTAGTGAGGTAGATAGAGGATAATATTTTGAACTAAGGTAAAAGCATTAAATTTGTCCTATTATACCAAAAGAAATAACATTGGTCACTAACATATCCATTACCTTGATTAAAATAACCTTTTTCATAATTTTAATGATTTTTTTTTACTCATCCCAACCCGTCTCCTTTTTATTTCAGAGTTCATTACTACCACCAAACATAATAATCAATACATAATAAGTAACATGTGATATTGGATATCACAAGATGATGGTATTCCTTGCAGAATATATAAATATTTCCTCTCATGAAATTAGTATGTGTTTGATGTCACAGAGTTCGTGTTAATTATTATGCAATACCCTCTAAATTGTCTGTTAAAACGTACCTAGGATTTCAACGTAGAAATAACATGACGAAGTGTTGACAAAAGATTCAGCAGCGTAGCACTGGACTCGAGTTGTTCCTATCCTGAAATCAAATCCTTCGTCTGGAATGCAGATTACTTCAAAGTCAAGCATATTTTCAACTTTAAAACTTGGCCAGGAGATGCGTTTACCTGGCAACCCGATTTCGGTTGTGCTTGTTATATTATTCGGACAGAGTAGCGTAGGCTTCTTGTCTGTATATAAGGGAGGAAAACAAATCATATTATATTTCAGTGTCATTAAATACATGCATATAAATCTAGAAAGTCCACAAATAATTACATGTTAGAGGATGTACCAAGAGGAGGGTCCGTATGAAATCGTCATATGACACTCACGTCACTTTCAGGGGTGCCGGGGGGGGGGACTCCCCCAGGTTGGTTTTGGGGAGTAATAAATAGTTATAGAGTAATCACATGCAGAGCAAATATGCATTTTCTTTTATAGGATATGACCAAACAAAAAAATTGAGACTAGTTTCGTAAAAACCGGAGCACTCTGAAAAAAATTACCCCATGATGACCGTGAACCGTAAAAAGTGCAATTTTTGTCAGGTAAAAACCTAAAAAAAAAAAAAACAACTTTCTTCCACTACCATCCGTAGCCACTGCTACCACCACTCCAAGTAAATTTTAGCATGTTTTAGAACAAAACTGTTCTATCACATGCGTTAAATATCTCAAGTAACTAAAGATCTGTTCATTAGGGTTCATGTAAAAATGGACTCAAACATTTATTCTTCATGTTTAAAAATGTCTAATATGCCTGGACATTTCTGGGACACTTTTTTTTATACCATCATTACTGCAATGGCGCCACAATACCAATGCTTCTTTTACTTTTGTTGTATCATACAACCATCTTGAGCAAACATTTATATATACACTGAAGGAAGCTACAAACTTTAGGAAAGGTAGATTTTAACTTAACCAACCCGTAACCCGAGAAAAATAAATGATACTTACAACATGGCTGTTGTACCCATTTGTTTAAAACGTCTTTTGGTTGACAGTACCGAGGGTTATATTCCATTAACGTGGATTTATGCTGCATAGTTAAGAAAGGGTTTGAGATTAATTGGAAACTTTTGTACCATAATAAGAAGATTTATGAGATTTAATTATCTGTTCAGAGAAATGTACGCATGATGTCGCGCATGAACCACTATATCGCATAATGAATTATTGAAAATATCAACAGGAAATACATGAAGAAATACTTATCCGCAACAGATAATTTAAGATGTGACAATTCTATCTGAGAGTATCCAAATTACTAAAAAGAAGTATTAGAATTAAGCGGTATGAAGGAAAACAAGCCATTCAACGTAAGACTAAGCTTACATCAGTTGGTTCAAACCCAACACAATTGTACACAAATGCCGACAGTTTGTTTTACTAACAAGAGCTATGAATGAGTTAAATGTATGAGACTTGGCGCGAGCCTGAAGAGGCGCATGCAAAGAAAACAATACATGCATCTGGCTTACATGAACATTCCAGATAATTCTGCAGGTGATTACTTTGTATTTTCTGCATGCTTGGGTTGATTTGGAAGACATAGCTGGCCACGTTAACCGTTCTTCTTCTTCTTGCGTATGAGGCAGCAGCTGAATGTGTTGTAAACGGTGCAGCCAGCTCACTGTTGATTGGTTGGGGTTTGAGAAGTCTATGTCCACCGGTGGACGAAACGTAGGGCACTCATTGAGAATGTGATCTGCAGTCTGTGATGGAGAACCACATTGGCAGGCTGGCGATGGCCGCAGCCCCCATCGGTGCATGTTGCTGTTGAAGCGACCGACTCCTGTGCGAATCCGGTTTAAGGTGACCCATTCCTTGCGTGGAAGATTGCTACCAGGTGGTAGTTATGTCATAGGTGTAATAGTGAGTTGATCTGGTCTTGGAGTATCTAGCCAGGCAGTATTCCATGTCTGTAAGATGTTGAATGGGGAGCTGGAGAGTTTAGCAGCGTGTCGACAGAAAGGTCGACGAGAGCACAGTCTCTGTCTGCCGAGCTGGCGTGATTATTTGACAATGTTGTACAGCAGGTGTTTGTTGTCCAGCAGAGCCTTATTCACCAGTTTGTGCATGTGGTGTTCTCTCCGAAGCACTGCAGGTGCAATGCCTGAAAGCACTGGTAGAAACTCAGATGGAGTAGGACGGAGGCAACCAGTAATGGTTCTCAGGGTCTCGTTGAGTACTGTATCCAGCTTCTTTGTGTGAGAGCTCTTGCACCATGCTGGGGCGGTATATTCAGCAGCGCGGTAGACCAGAACCAAGGCGGTGGTGCGTTGGGTCGTAGGGCTGGCACCCCATGAGGATCCATCAAGTCGGCACAGGAGGTTATTCCTCGAAGATACCTTGGCGCATACGGACTCGAGATGCTGCTGGTAAGTAAGCTGCCAGTCAAGCTTCACTCCCAGATAGGTTGGTGTAGGATTGTACGGCAGAGGCGCTCCATTGAGGTTGATTTGAAGCTGGCGATGGGCCTCTTTGGTGTTGAGGTGGAAGGCAGTAGCGGCGGTCTTGTCTTCGCTCAGCTTCAGTCTCCAGGTCTTGAGATATGCTGCAAGTAGGGTCATATCTGAAGTAAGTGTACTTTCTACTTCTGTCCAGCTGCTGTCCGAGTGGAGAAGGGCAAGATCGTCGGCGTAGCCATATTGTCTCGATGTTGTTTGAGGTAAATCGCTGATGTACAAGTTGAACAACATGGGAGCCAGTACAGATCCTTGTGGTACTCCGTTCCTCAGACGACGCAGACGACTACTCTGCCCATCGCTGGTCTTGAGAATAAAGCTACGGTTTGCAAGCATGTTACATATGAATTGTACAAGGTGAAGATCCGGTTGGTCCTGAGAAGCTTGAGTGTCAGGCCCTGGAGCCACACGGTGTCGTATGCTGCAGTAAGGTCCACCAAGATGACGCCTGCCTTACGACGCTTTTCAAAGCTTCCTTCTCCTCAACTCATTTGTGAGTTTTATATACAATCTGGTGGACAGTGCTCCGGCCACGGCGAAATCCTGCTTGTTCGTCAGGCAGATGGGGTTCGACGACGGGCTCCAGCCGGGCCAGGATCATCCTCTCAAGGAGTTTGATGGAGACACACGGTAGTGATATTGGGCGGTAGTTCTTAGGGTTGTCAACAGGCTTGTTTGGTTGGGGAGTGCGATGATAGTAGCCCCCCTCCAGATCTTTGGCAACATGTGTAGAACTCCTGGAGCCATTCTAGACATCGTGGGCCGCATTGCATCAGGAACTCCGCTGGTATGTTGTCAGGCCCCTGGGCCTTTCCACTCTTTAGTTGGCTGATAGCAGAGGTAAGCTCATCTAGTGAGAAGGACGTTGAAAGTGACCCGTCCACGCCGGTGGCTCGACGAAGTTTGGTGATCTCTTTTTTAACAGAGCGAGTGTGATCCTTATCAATGTTCTTGAAACGACCATTTGCGAGGAGTTGCTCAGCAGTTGAGTTGGCAGTCACTGGACATTTCACTGGTTTGGAAATTCTGCCGGTGAGGCGGTTTATAGTTTAACCGTTTAACCTATTGACCGCATGTGCGAGTACCCTATACGGAATAAGCCGTAACTTTTCAGACGAGGCTATTAAAATAATTCTGAAACAAAGAATGCATGCACTACACAATGGAGAAAACAATAGACCCTATGCAATAGGTAGCCATAGACCCTATGCAATAGAGAGCCACATTTCATGGCTACAATGCATCCACCTATTATTGCATTCCAGAGATGCTCAAGCTGTACAGGTGATCTATGTATTTCCACCGTAAGGCAAGAGAGATTTTTAATCGCCAAGTGTGACGTCGTATTGCATAGGGTCTATAAACAGATGTCTCGTAGGATTTTTCATCCTAGGATACTGGCTGTCGTTTTTAATGTTGCGCATACAATAAATTGATTTCATTATCATTAAGGATAAAAGATAAAGAATTCTTACCTTTTCGGCAGAAATAGATTCGTAGTAAAAGCTTTTGGATGCGACGCTTCTTACAATCATGTCACTAGGAAAACTCTTTGAAGTACCATCGTTGAGTTGACATTCCTTACTGGTCTTATCGTAGTTCAATGAAACACAGTCGAACTGAATGCTGCATAATTTCACACAGTCATGAAGCGAGTTAACTGACGAAAGAGTACAGATTTCATGACGGACAAGATTGAAAATCGCGACGTAATTGAAATGAAAATTGTTTTCTGGAGGACATGTTGAGCAGCTCTTCATATCTTGGTAAATAGTTAAAGCAGGGTGACCATTCAGCATGGTGAAGGAAATGTTACCAGGA
Source organism: Ophioderma brevispina (assembly GCA_023653785.1). NCBI lineage: Eukaryota > Metazoa > Echinodermata > Ophiuroidea > Amphilepidida > Ophiodermatidae > Ophioderma > Ophioderma brevispina. The sequence continues at coordinate 22,499 of JAMKCH010015087.1, read as the reverse complement.
CTAGAAAATAGAAGTTTAAAGTCAGCATCCTTGCTTGAAGTGAAAATAACAATACAACATGCCGTCTTTTACTCCACTGTCCATCTTAATGCACAGTATTTCCCCAAATTCTGAAACCAATAAGCAGTTTTCTTGTAACTTAACACGCATTTTACATATCGGTTTTAACTTGTCAATTTTCTTTGAACGTTCAACATGTATGATACCTGTTCAATACGAGATAGTCCAGTATTGAATAAAGAAAACGAAGCAATATAAGCTAAACATACAATATTTGCCATGATTCCAACGCATTCAAAATATCTCATGTGTTAATTTCAATTTTCGGATTACGTTTATGACCTTCTGTTTCTCGTCTCTTCTTTCGCCTAATTGTGGTCTGCCATTAGCTTTTCGACTCTATACGGCATCCGTTCTTTCTTACCTCTCTCTTTCTCCTCTCTATCCTAACCTTCCCTTCCCTCCCTTTTTCCCCTCTTCCTTCTTCTTTTTTCATGTATTCAAACCCATGTCACGTGTCCTGAAATAGGTCCCGTGGAAGACGAGTGTTCTACCACCATAACTATAGTGATTCACAATTGTGTTATACGCAATCATTTGTTTCAGCACTGTACCCAAATTGCCTGTCTACAATGTCATGATTTATCGTCCTCAATAATCCTCTATTCCACTTCAGGCAGGTAACGTGCCAGGAGAGATGTGCAGTGACAAATATAGTGTGGTATGGTATGCCCGTAAATTTCTGTGCCTAAAATGATTTCTTGCGGTTTTGGATTCAATAGGGACCAGACATGTCCAAAAATGATGGTGTTTCCAATATTAGACGCCGCCCGCCTTCATGATCGGGGGGGGGGGGGGGTGTGGCATGGGGAAATTTTAAATTAGTGAATTGTGGTTTTTTAATGTATACACTAACGTGTTCGTCTCCTCATAAAAAAGTTCCACCCCTTAGTTAAAGCATATAGCCTCGATAATGTTCAAGGTCATCTGGTGGTAAAATTTACCGCATGCTCATAGGATCCAAAAAATGTACTATTTTTTACAGTGTGGTAGCAATTTGATAATTACGTGGAAAATGTATCAAAGGCCTTCAGGTCTATGGGGGTCACCAAGACATTCCCTGGATGTTGCAAATCATGCTATCACCAAATTCAGTTAAAACACATTTTCTGCTTAGTATTTGCAAAAGGAACAATTTGCACCACTTTCAACATCATCTGTGTATTTACCCCCAGGATGACCCGGAACCATATGGGGCATACTGCTATAAATAAAGGTTGGAACCTAAGCAAATCTATATACTCGTTTTTCTAATCCTTGACGGAGCCGACAGCCAGTGTACATTAAACCAATTTGACTCGATTTCAGATTTTCCCTATACTAACATCCCTCGAAGAATTGGAAGCAGTCTGGAAAATTTTGAACCCATCATATTCAACAGCCTGGCCCTATTTTAACCCCAACCGCAGCGAAATTATTTAGCATGCTGAAATCCACAGGAGTACACACCATACTGCACTAATAGCATTGAACAGCGCAATAAAATTTTACTAATTGTACTTGATATAATGAGAGTCCAGTCATACAAAATAATAATAGCTTAATGCATACCAGTTAGTAAGGTTTCCTAGCTGCTTGGATTTGGAAAAGCAAAACAAATAATAACGAAGTAAACGGTGACACTTAAAAAGCAGACTTCGCATGACAACCTGACCAAGAACCATAAAATATTTAAAATTCGATCGCTTGAATGGCTTAATCAACCAAAACAATTACGGTCTATAAAGTTGATATTCCAATAATGCATTAGATCTTTTGTTATTAATAGTCCACGATATTAAAATTTCTATTTTGAATTTCACGTGTTTACTACTTAGACGACCCGATTTAACCTCACCCTCGGTTCAGTTGTCATTTAGACGTGCGCGAGCCCACCACGCACTCACGTATACGGAGGTTTTTTAATTAGCGAGGATATGAAATGCATTTTGTTTAGTTTATCCTGTACAATTTGCTTAAAATTTTGCTGTAAATTGCTGTTTACGCCAATAACAACTATGGTAGAGACATTTTTTTCTATAGGAGTTTATTTAAATGACGAAAAGTTCATTTTTAATGTCCGCCTGTGATGTTTCAAAGGTAACAGTTCAAATCTATCTTTACGAATTGGGGGTTTCTGATTGTCTTTTTTTAAAACCCTATCATACATAATATGTTTTGAGTATTGTTGACCACTAATGCCATTCAACTTATTTTTGAAAAGCATTCATTTTTGTGGTAAAATCGGCAATAGGGCTAATCAATAAGCAATATTTGACATGGTAGTCCAATGGGTACTCGGTGCCGAATGGGGTGTGGGTGTCTATGAATTTTCACCGCGCGGTGAAACAATATATACACAGCCAATTGTATATTTCAAACAGTAAGATTCCAGTAATGTTGATTGTCACATAATTCTAAAATAAATGGAAGAGGGATTGAACCTTTTCTGGAGTCAAAGTTTAGCTTCCACGTCTACAAATTGTAATCAAGAAGAGTGGAGTTTTTTTATAATGGTGTTATGTGCTCCCTCCAGTTTGCTTAAATCTGAGTCTTGCAGCCATGTTTTGAATAGATTGGAGTCTACGCGACGTTTGGAGAATTGCTATTTCGATCAGTAAAATTTGATATTTTGCTATGCATACTGCCCGGAGGGCCAGTTGTATTCAAAGGTGGGAATGATGCTGAACATGTACTTCTGAATGCACCCTAACCAAGTATTTCCACCGACTAGAACTACCCTAAACACCTTTTTGTGTTTTTTGCTCACCATGAACAAGTCCTTTTTGTTAGTTTTTTTGCTACCGAAACAAGTAAGCAATGCTTGTGTGATAATACCCTTATTATATGGCTTTTTGCTCATGTTCTTTACTTCCAATTACAATATTTTTGATGATTTTTGACTCGCGTAATCACCATTTCAGTTCCATTAGTGGGTAAAAACTGTTTTACGTTCCGACAGTATATAGTTGCAAATATTGACTGTCCATTAGGGACATAGTCAAATCTATATTGATCCGAGGTGATCTCGAGGCGGTAAATAGTACGGTCCTCGCGATCACCGGGGTTCAATAGATTTGCTATGGCCCGAATAAAGGGCAGTTAATATTTGTTTTCTATACCTCATCGATAGATCCTTTGTGCTGCAGTAACGAGACTCAGCTAGGGCAGAAATTACTATACCGGTCAAAGAGTTTCTATACCGGTCCAAAAACTGACTATACAGGTCACAAATTACTATACCAGGCAGAAAGTTACTACCCCGGGCAAAAAAAGGTACTATACTCGGTTTTATGCTTAAATAGTGAAACTATACCATGTCCTGTGACTTTCATTTAAACCATCAGATGACAAGATCGATCTATGAGTATATACATGCTTCAGAAATAAATATTGGATAGTTTTCTTCATTTTTTACATACAAAAACGAAAGTGCTCTGCAAAATATCTTTCTTCCAAGCAGAATAATGCATACTATGAGTTTGCTTTTTTTTTCCCTCTGATTTGTGTTAAATGTAAAACCCCAGACAGACAAGACTAATCGTGGTGAAAGTGCAACAAATCCACCCTGCATTCTGGAGAAATGATTTTAAAAAAGAATTAGAACAAGTAGGTCATAATAATAAAATAATTAATTTAATTTTGGTTCATATTACTCAACCGTACTGGGAAATTTAGGGCTAATTGATTATGATTGACTGCAGAAATGGTTGAAGCGCAACCAGGTTGTGCAGGCGCAGATGAGATACTACTTCTTACACTCGGCGAAAATTTCGCCGCAGATTAATTTGATATTAATGAGATTTCACCCATCTCTCCTTTCCTTTCTATAAAAACTGTATTCCACATAACGAAGTCTGAGTTTAGTCCAATGCTGTAGGGCTATTAGCTTTTAGTTGGGCCATGGTAGCAAATGACGCTCTGTTAAACCTTGGCTGAGTGTTTCATTGGGGGTGGCCGAATCCCTTATGAAGATTTACAAAATTTACCCCGTTAAATTACCTCCTTCCCTATCTCAAAATGTTCTTTGAACGTTTAAACATGATTGATACCGGTTTTCATACCGAGATAGTCAGTAGTGCAATAAAGAAAACAAGCATATTAAGCAAACATACAATACTTGCCAATGATTCAAAGCAATTAAAATACCGCATTGTTAATTTCCATTTTCGATGTACGTTAGGACCTCTCTGTTTCGCGGTCTCTTCTTCGCCTAATGGTGGTTTTGCCATTATCTTTTCTACTCTTATAACGCTACCCGTTCTTTTTACCTCTCTCTCGTCTCTCTCTCTTTATTGTTTGCCTCGTTTTCCCCTCTTCCTTCTTCTTTATGTATTCAAACAACAGGGTCATGAAATAGTGTCCGTGTGACTGGGGTCAACCACACATTAACTATAGTGTTCACCATTGAGTGTTTATACGCATCATTTGTTTAGCACTGTACCAAATAGTTGTCTACAGTCATGATTATCGTCCTCAATATCATTGCCACTTCAGACAGCAAGTGCTAGGAGGAGATGTAGCAGTGACACATTTAATATAGTGTGGTGTATGGTCTTCCGTAAGACTTTTGTGCTAAAATTGATATAGTCTAGCTGTTTTTGGGGGTAATTCAATAAGGAGCCAGGGACAAGGTCCAAAAATGATGGGGTTCAAATGATTTAGACGTTAGTACAGGGGAGGAAATTTGAAATCAAGTCAAATTTGTTTTAATTTAACTAACGTGTTCGTCTCCTCATAAGGATTAGAAAAAGGTTCCAACCCTAATTAAAGGCAATATAGCCTCGAATAATGGTTCAAGTCATCCTGTGGTAAAATTTACCGGATGACTCAGATTTTGCAAAACTAGCGACAAGTGTTTCGTATTAATTGTCTCTCCGGATCCAAAATGTACTATTTTAAAGTGGGTGGCATTGATAATTACGTGGAAACTGTATTCAAAGGGCCTACATGGTCTAGGGGGTCACCAAGACATTCCCTGGATGTTGCAATATTCACCAAATCAGTTAAAACACATTTTCTGCTTCAGTATATGACAAAAAGGAATCAATTGACACCACTGTTTTTCATATCATCTGGGTATTACCCCAGGATGACCTTGAACCATTATGGGGCGTATACTGCTATAAATAAAGCGTTGGAACTAAGCAACTATATATAATAACGGTTTCTAAACCTGGTAAGGAGACGCACACGCCAGTGCTACATAAAACACAATTTGACTCGATTTCAGATTTTCCCTATAATAACATCCCTCGAAGAATGGGAAGCAGTCTGGAAAATTTGAACCCATCATATTCTAACAATTCTATGGCCCTATTAAACCCAACCGCATCGAAATTATTTTTAGCATGCATGAAATCCTACAGGAGTACACACCATACTGCACTAAGAGCAGTGACACGTCGCAATAAAATTTTTACTCAATTGTACTTGATTAATGAGGTACGTAAGCACTAAATGTTAAAAAATAGTGAAAGATTAAAACATACCAGTTAGGATAGGTTGCTGCTCGCTGCTTGGATTGGAAAAACAAACAAATAATACGAAAGTAAACGGTTGTGACTACTAAAAGAAGCAGGACTTCGTCGATGACCAACTGACCAGAAACATAAAATATTAAAATTCGATCGTAATGCTTAAATCAACCAAACATATACGGTCTATAGTGATATTCCAATAATGCATTAGATCTTTGGTTATAAATATTCCACAGATATTAAAATTTCTATTTGATTTCACGTTTAACTACTTTAGAAGACCAGATTTACCTATCCCTCGGGTCAGTGTCATGTTAGACAGCGGAGCACACAATGCACGCACGTAACGGAGGGGTTTTTTTTCAAATAAATGAAAAAAACATGCTAGCTTTTTGTTTATTCCTGTAAAATTTGTTAAAATTGGCTGTAAATTGCTGTTTAGCCAATATCAAATTTTGTATACACATTGTTTTCTATAGGAGTTAATTTAAATGACGAAAAGTGCATTTTATGGCCGGCCTGTGATGTTCAGATGGTCACAGTTCAAAATTCTATATTACAGAATGGGTGGTTTGATGTCTTTTTTTAACCCTATACATACATACAAGTTGATTATTGTTGAAACCACACTGTCAATTTCAATCTTATTTTTGAAAAGCAGTTTCATTTTTGTGGTAAAAAAACCCTAAATCAATAAAAGTCAAGATTTGACATGGTAGTCAAATGTGATACTGGGTGACGAATGGGGGTGGGTATCTATGAATTTTCACCGCGCGTGAAACAATATATAAAAAGTCAATGTATAGTTCAAACAAGTAAGATTCCAGTAAGATTTTGACCATTTGTCACTAATTCTGAAATAAATAGGAAGAGGGATTGACCTTTGTTCTGGAGTCAAAGGTTAGCTTCCACGTCTACAAAGTGTATTCAAGAGAGGTTTAAGACGCATTTTTGAATATAACTCGCTGTGACAGCAAGGGTGGACTCAGAACAATATTATAAAGACAAGCTGACCAAGGTGAGGAGAATAATAATAAGTAATAATAATAACAGATATTTATATAGAGCTTAGCATTAAGATGCTAAAGCGCTTTACATAGTCTTACATTTAGAACGTAACTACATAAATCTTAAAGAACAATCTTAAAGCTACAATTTAAAAAATATAGACAAACATACATGACATGTAATAATTTGGAAAAAGATATGTTTTCAATTTTGCTTTGAAATGGTTTAGGTTAGGAGACATACACATTGTTGCAGGTACTTGTGCCAAAAAATGGTGGCTGAAGGCGGAAAGCTTTGTACGTTAGATACTATGTTCTTTTTACACAAGGAAGATTGCTGTCAGCATGGGATGAAGGCATACATTGGTGTTGAGAGTTGTGAGTGTGGCATTGAATAAGATTTATAGGTATATTGGTGAGCTTCATTTTGCTTTATATGTTAGTGTAAGGATAGTTTGAAAATGATCCTTTCATTAACAGGTAACCAGTGGAGTTGTTTTAATAGTGGTGTTATGGCTCCTCCGGTTTGACTTAAATATGAGTCTTGCAGCCCGTTTGTTGAATAGATTTGAGAGAATATTGCTATTCGATCAGTAAAAATTTGATGATTTGCTCTGCATAGGCCCGGGGGGCCAGGTGTATTCAAAGGGGGATATGATGCTTGAACATGGACTTCTGAAATGCACCCTAAACAAGTATTCCACCGACTAAAACATACCCTAAAACACGCTTTTGTGTTTTTTTGCCTCACCATAAACAGTCTTTTTGTTAGTTTTTGCTACCGAAACAAGTAAGCAATGCCTTGTGTCATAATACCCTTATATCTGGCTTTTGCTCATGTTGCTTATTCCAAATTACAATAGTTTTGATGATTGTGATTCTCGCGTACATCCACTTTCAGGTCCATTATGTGGGTAATAAAAAATTGTTTTGTTCCACAGTATATAGTATACAAAATTGACTGTCCATGAGGGACATAGTCAAATCTACTGACACGAGGGTGAGTCTCGAGGCCGTAAAGAGTTACGGTTATCGAGAGTCACCGAGGGTAATAGATTTGACTATGGCCCGAATAAAGGGCGGTTAATATTTGTTTTTCTAACTCAGAGTAGATCCTTTGTGCTGCAGTAACGAGACTATAGCTAGGGGCAGAAAATTACTATATCGGTCAAAGAGTTACTTTACGTCAAAAAATTACGATACCGGTCAAAAAAAAAACTATACCAGGCAGAAAGTTACTATACGGGGCAACAAAAAAAGGTACTATACGCCGTTTTATGCGAGAAAATAGTGAAACTTATACCATGTCATGTGACTTTATTTAACCAATCAGATTGACAAGAATATAGGAAGGTATATAATATTTCTTGATAATAATATGGATTAGTTTCTTTCATTTTGACATACTAAACGAAAGTGATCTCGAAATATCTTTCGTCAAAGAGCAGAATATGCATACTATGAGTTGCTTTATTTTTCCTCGATTTTGTTAAATGTAAAACCCCAGAAAGAGCAAGACTAATCGTGGTGAAGGCACAACAAATCCACCCTGCATTTGGCGAAATGGATTTTAAAAAAGAATTATGAAAAAGTAGGTCCATAATATCAAATAATTATTTAATTTGTGGATCATAGTACCTCACCGTAATGGAAATTTAGCTAATTGATTATGATTGACTGCAGAAATGGTTGAAGCGCAACCAGGTTGTGCAGGCGCAGATGAGATACGAGCTTCTTACACCGCGCGGAAAATTTCGCGCAGAATTAATTGATGATTATGATGATTACACCCATCTCTCCTTCTTCTATAAAAACTGTATTCACACAAAACACGAGTCTGAGTTAGTCCAATAAGTGTAGGGCTATTAGCTTTTAGTGGCCATGGTAGCAAATGACGCTCTGTTAAACCTTGGCTGAGTGTTTCATTGGGGTGTTGCAGAATCCCTTATGAGAAATTTCAAATTTTATCCCTTTCCCATCTCAAAATGCTCATGGAGGACAGTTGCTCACCGAGTTTATAATTCAGCAGTCAATATTGCAAGAAATAAAAAACATTTTGCAGACCTTAGGCAGGGGACAAGGGCAGTCCCTATAGGTCTACAGCTAGATTATATGCGGAAATATTGTAGGACACACAACTGACGTTACCACATAGTACAATATAATTGAAAGGAATGGGGCGGGGGAAGTCATCAAATGCAGTGAAGACTATGCAGTGTCGGCGACCATCAGACTTCGTCTTTTGCGTGGGGGGGGGGTGGAGGGCACAGTGGGTTTTTTTGGAAAAAAGTGAAATTTTGGGGCAAAACATCTAAAATTTGGAGATTCGGCCCCCCCAAAATCCTTCTTTTTGTCGAATATTTTGTCTATTTTTTGGTACATCACCGGTACGATGTTTGCCCCAAATTCGTCACTTTCTTCTGGCCGGGGGGGAGGGGGGGCGGTGGGGGGGGGAAGAAAAAATTAGGGGGATTGCCCCTCTGCCCCCTTGGAGGCCGCCACTGGACTCTACTGGGTAAATCAATAGGTCTATACATGCGAGATACGCGGAAATTCCATTAACAAAAGAGGGAAAGAATTTTGTATTGTGCTACCACCACCCTATGAATTAGTCAGCCTCAACGGAATAAATGCATGTTGAAAGGGGTTATCTTATGGTGCAGAATACTAAATAAGCCAAAAAAGATACATGGTATGTAAAAACATATTTTTGCCAAGAAATTGGATTATTCTTCCCCTTTACTTTCTCAAAACATGTTTCAGTTCAGCCATATATCCCAGTGCACCGTGCGCCTTATTTTGAATAAATTGTTGATTGTTAGTCATACTGCAAATGAGGATACAAGAGATAAAAAAACAATTATTGCTGGGGCTTTTAGTCATCTAACCGAAAATAATTACCTCAAAGAAAAAACATGTTTTAGCGCCAAAAATGGATTTGACTGCGAAGAGCTAAGAAAATAACCACAGTACTACATAAAATATAGATGGCCTTATAATCCTATTGGATGAACATGACGGGGTGGTTCCATAAGGTGACATCTTTTTCTGACATACTTTCCTGACACCCCAATGAATTCGGAAACCTTAAGGGAATAAACCACATAAACCGTGTGGTTTATTCCGCTACGGTCCGTTAAGGTTTCCGAATTCACAGCGGGGTCAGAAAAGTAGGTAGAAAGGGTGTCACCTTATGGAAACACCCAACATGCCGTGATTAAATCCACCTTAAGATACCTGTAGCTTACCCGTTACCATCAAAAGACAATGCCAACATTGTGTTTTGATTTGTTACGTGGTCAATGCCAGGGTTTTTACTGAAATGATCATAAAAATAGTTGAATTGTGTCGCTCAATATTCAACAACATCAACACATGTACAAAGCTATTTTAATCAATCCAAGCTAAGATGTCAGTCGGGCCACCCAATGACCGGAGGATCATAGCTGGTTGATTATAATAAGCTCTTCCAATCAACCATGAAGTAGCAAACACAATCAAACGGTTTCAAATCAATACTTCTATGTAAATACAGAGTCTGGAGAATCCCAAGGCCACGTGTTTCTTGGTTCTCTATGTGTACTGACACCGCGTTATTTGTTTTGCGCTGAACCAATAGCATCGTCTATACGGTCACGGTTTATTCCCGTATTATGTTGAGTACAAGCGTAGAACATCCACCTGTCATGGGGGACGAGTTATGGAACGCCAGTGGTGGCAGGAGATATTGTCCCGCCGGGCTCACGTCGGGAACAATGGTGAACAATGGGACAATCGATTCTGTTGACTCTTCACTCAACCCCCCCCCCCCCCCACCCCCCCCGGGGCAGGCAGGCAATCTACACGGCCCAGCAGGGCAGATCCAGATCGGATTCAGATCGGATCCAGATCTCTTATCCAGTTTGGTCTACACGGGCATGATCCAGATCTGCAACGCGTACATGGTGGGTACACCGCTTGGTTAGTGTCGATGTACTAAGCGCGTACTTTTTAAAGGTTACGCGTAAGTATTCCTCGATACCAAGGTTACGCGTAGCCTACGTACACTTTACGCTTCGAAAGGTCGCAGAGTACTTTCGCACTCACTGAGCTGCGCCGTGTAGAGTTCTAAAACGGTCTCCCGTGATCTGGATCTCGGGGAAACGGATCCGATCGGGAGCTGCGCTGCAGTGTAGATTGCCCCACATTAGGTTTCACGCTTTATTCCGTTGTCGTCAATGGAGCCCAGGACATGAATCCTGCCGGACCATATCTCCTTTCACACGCAATGTAGTGATAAACGGTATGATAACATCCATGGATTTATTTCAACGTTCGGATTCAGAAGGCAGATCTACTGTCGTTTACAAAGGTGGCGCACCACTGAGAAGCACATCATTTTTCTAAATAAATTCTCTAAAATTACAAAGATCAGTTCTACGCGTGTTCTCCCGTATAGTGTGGCACAATTTCTTTGAAAATGAATTAAATGTCATCTTATTTTTTTTGTATATCAGTGACCAAAGGATGTATACCACGATTCATTGACTCCAGCAAAAATAATTGCGCTCTATTGATTAAGTAAATCCGCCCGTTCGCAGAGGGACAACGGACCTTCAGCATTCTTTTTATTGGAACTGCAGAAGCAGTTTATTTGTCCATGAAGTTGAAAGCTTTCAAGGTGTATCCACCGCCCGATTTCATTTGAGCTATAGCAATCTTTTCACAATAAAATTCTAGAATAAGCTTCTACTGAGAGTTCAATAACTTTGATCATATATTTCATCATTATTCAAAAAGGAAAGGAAGATAAACTAGAGCTAATTGCGCTCTTGCAAGAGCGCGAAAGTTAGGCGGTTTGTGACCGTTGATTCGAAAAAAGTTGGTCGCATGAAGAGGTCACAAATGACATTCTTTCATCTACAAGATGTACCATTCAGATTTGCCAAGCGATTTTAATTTGTTAGAGCCTGAGAATAAATTAATATAGGTTTCCTTGGAATGCCCCTTTAATTGGTAAATGTGGCATCTGGGTCCAATCTGTGATGAAAAAAAAAAAAAAAAAAAAATTATTGTCCATGAAGTTGAAAGCTTTCAAGTGTTATCACCGCCCGATTTAATTTGAGCTATAGCCTCTTTCACGAATAAAATTCTAGAATAAGCTTCTACTGAGAGTTCAATAACTTTGATCATATATTTCATCCTTTATTCAAAAAGGAAAGGAAGATAAACAAAAATCATGAAAGAAATGTTGCTTGGCAAGCTGTGACCTAACATCTTGGTGCAGAACCAAGACCCATAACCTTTTTATTCATATAACCAAGTTTGTTCAGCACTGGTTTGTTCAGCATTTCGTATAGGTCGATGAATACCATTGGTTTTCGAATTCTTTTAATAACGCGGTAAATTTAATAGAAATGGGGTTACGCGGCAAGTTACGTGTTTGGTACTGCACAAAGATCACAGTTCACTTTTTGTCAAACAACTTTTCTTTCATGATTTTGTCCATCTTCGTTTCCTTTTAAAAAAATATGAAATATAGGGTCAACGGTCAAAGAGGACCTGTGTTGCACGTCATGAAAAGTAGCTTCATCTAAATCGGGGTGGTGCTATAAGCAAGAGGTTCTATATAGATAGAGAGGCAAAACGTTACGTAATCTTTAGAAATTCACCGTGCTCGCATGTTTTGCCGACCACAAAGAAAACCTAGAGTACCAACAATAGAGAGCATGGCTTGCCTCCGCTTCTTCCACATACTGTGGGTGCCGCTTTGCATATACACTAATCGGTTGTGATACAAATTAATGTATGGGTTAGAGGTGGCCAGGTTGTAATTGTAATAATAGTGTACCTGGTCATTGTGGCTCAAGATCCTCTTTTTTCTCATAATGCAATGCGCGCTTAGGTGAAAAGATGTATTCATTGAGGCGGTTTATTTAAATCAAGAGACTGATGTGTCATTTCATTCGTGGTGGCCATGGGCAAGAGAAAATTAACACATGCCCAATAGCACCCCCCCCCAAATCCAACAACTGATATTTTGGCGGATTGTTGTATCGAATTGACATTATGTGTGTATACAAGCACCCAAACTGATAATTATTCCGTGCAATATTCAAAATGTCAGCGCCCAGCACGGACGACTGGTTTTTGAATGCGTTTCACCCCCTTGCTATAAGACTTGAAGTCTTTTCAGCTACATTAATAATAACAATGGCTCTGCAGTTCCAGATAAAAAAGGAATCTGAAGTGCTTGGTCCTCTGCATACCGAGCGGATTATTTTACTTATCAATAGCACCATTATTTGCTGGAGTCAGTGAATCATGGTGTACATCTGTTGGTCACTGATATTCGGGGCGAAAATTGAGATGGCATTTCATCCATTTTCTAGAAAATATGCACATACTAGACATGAGAACACGCGTAGAACTGATTCTTATAATTTTAGAAAAAAATATTTCGGAAGAATTATGTACTTCCCAGGGGCGCGTCACCTTGGTGCTTATCCAAGCATCTATTTCTCTTTGGCCCTTTGGCCTAATACAACTCGGCTCGTGTGCGTGGTGTGTTAAAAACTCGCCGCGGTTGTGTAACTCGGCGCGGTTGTGTCAACTCGTCATTTTCTGTGCGCTCTGGCGCCCTTTTTCAGCTAAAACAACTGCTATTCAAAGGTGAGGAAGTGTCGGAGAGGATCTCCCAGGAAAAGATCAAAACCTGGCATGCCTTAATTGAATGATATAATATCACATGCCCAACCTACAAGGATCAAAAGGAAAGTGTTCAGCATTTGGTCCAGTTGCCACTCATACTAAAACATAATGTACTACCTACCTAGCTGATGGAATAGACTAACCTAGGCAACTGCAGCAGAGAATGAAAAAAGAACTAGCAAAAGAAGGAAAATGAGCTATGGGAGGTAGAGGTTGCTCAGGCCTCACTCTGGTCGGGAGACACAAATTAGACCAGCCCACCACCATAATTCTTTTAACTAGCTAGTTCATTAACCATGGTGGCGATTTATGTATGCATGGTCACCTCAGATTTGACGAGGGAAGACCACCGCACATGATTTGCCTTTTATCAAATGGCTTTGGTGACCAGGTTGATGGTTTCTTCCTTTTGATAGGCGTCCCGTTTTTTTAAGAGTTTGTTATTTTCGGTATAGTGTCACAGCACCTGAGAAGGTTGTAATGTACAATGTAGAGATATTCTTCACATCTATAGTTATACTTTTGTTTATAAGTTTGAAGTATTTCGATGGTGCAATTATTTCGATGACAGATAACGGTATCTGGTTCAATTGATGACGGAATTTAGCATGGATATAGTGTGGATGAAACGTTTACAGTTGTGGTTAATTTTGTATATGTTGTTTCGATTACAAACGCTTAAGAAATGGAAGGGATAAACGTTTGGTCGGAACGGGGGACTGCAAAAACCGACTGTGTTCGTGTGTATATGTTATGTTGTGATGCGTTGCCATTGGCAAATGGTAGGTAACAAGTAGACTTTGAGAAACCACACTGCAGACTAATTGTTAACTTTAAAAAGTTCTGGCATTTTATTTTAAACCACCTGATCTATCATTTATTGAGATTTGTTGTATCCCTCTAGTGCATTAGCTAATTTCCTCCTGTCAAATGGCACCACTTTTGTTTGAGACCCGCTACGCGCGTCGGTAAGAACGTAATTCTGTTTCTAAAATTAAAAAAACAAATTGAAACCGTGTTTGAAACATTCTCAAAGACTGGAATAATACCGAAAGGCATTGTGGGAAAAATGGAGTCGCCCGTAGAGATTGCGTGTTAACTTTTCCGTGTTTGCGAGTGCCGAGTACCCGACAAAAACGTTCCAATTTCTCGATAGGTTCATAGGTTCAGACCCAATTCACGATACATATTTAAAACACAACATAGTAACGGACCTATGATGCCAAACTTCAAGAGAAACCCCTCCGTTTTCCGGGGATATTTGAGAGGTAGTGTTCATTTTAACACACTCTCTTGACGGATTATACCAGTTAATCTCTCGCGCAGTACTAATTTAGATAATATCTTTCGCAGTCGTGACACAGACTACACACTTTCCGGGACCGCCGTAGAGACCCGCCTGGAAACAAAGTGAAAGTATTCCAACCTGTTGCAAACGTTGTTGACATTTAGAAAATATTGTATACGATCAGGTCCTGTACCATTAGGTTCCAAAATACATTAATAAATTAATATTACACTCACAATCAACAAAAACTACGCCGGTGTGGCAGGAGAATGGTCATCCGGGCTCCAGTACGGGAACACTGGTGAACATAGGGCAATCGATTCAGTTGACACTCTCACGCCCAACAATTAGTTTCAAGCTTGATTTCGTTGTCGTCTATGGAGCCCGGACTATGTAAACCTGCCGGGACTATAATTCCGTTCACACCTTTTGTTTTCTGAACACCTTAAAGGGACACAATGGCAAAATAATGAAATGTGACCCTTTACTGAAATTCACATTGGATGTTTACATTCTGCAAAACATTAAACCATCAAGAGTTCGTGGCAGGTCAGGCATTCCTACGGAAAATCAAGGTGTTGAATCCTGCAAAATTCTAAGTATATCAAACATATTTGTGACACAAATTCAAAAGCATTCAGACTGGGATTAATTCATTGTACTTCAGAGTTGTAGTAAAGTCGTGTCCACAACGACGTTATACCGGTATTAACTAATACGATGAGAATTAAGAAAAACAATCCACTATTCCACTCACGCTTATTGTACCCTATTGTAAATCGTATCCACATGCGGTCGGACAAAAGTCACTTAATACCGGACCTTAAATGATCGGTTTGAGTGTTTGATATAGATTTGCCGTGTGAACGCACTCTATCGGACCTAACTATAGATTTAAAACGACCGATTTAATGCAGAAGAAGAGCGGGGGTTAATACCGGTCGTAACTTTACGACCGTTATTAGTAAAGTACGTGTGGACATGCTTGTCGGACCTTAACTGTGACCAGGTTGAACAAAAACAAGTAAGCACTGTCTATACTCGACATATTAGAGGGGTGAAGGATTTGACCTAAGTGACTCATGTTCGACCGCATGTGGAGTCGATTACAATAGGGTACAATAGCGTGAGGGGAATTCGTGGATTTTGTTTTTTTAATTCTTATCGGACTTAAGTTAATACCGTATTAACTTAATAAACTGCCACATTTGGACACGACTCATGATTTGATCTGAACAAGTGAAAGGAGGATTAGCCGGGTTAGCACATATACAAACACAATGGTCTGTGAGTGATGATTGCAGTTTCAAGTTTGATAAAATTGCTGACAGTGATGTCAGATCCTTGGATGAGAAAATGAACTTACAAGGAAAATAATATTAGTTACTCCTCCTTTTTACAATATGTAAACACCAATTGGTTTTAAATTTGGGAAGTGGATTTGAGAGTAGGGGTCCTTCATTATGTTGAATATTTTTTCATGCAAATTGTGTCCTTTAATTCATTTATTCATTGATGCAGTACCCAATACATGTTATGTTAATAGAGTGCCACTAAGAATTAAAACCACCGATCACAAACATTTTAACACTTGACAAACACAATAAAATTAGATGTTTTTGTTTACAATCTTCATGACAAAGTGTAAATGCCATATGATTATACCACATAACTATATTGCTCGCATTTACAGAGTTCTGTTTGCTTAAACCATTGAACGTTTCTTAGATGACTTGTAGAATGTTTGAATAGGCATCTGCAAAACAAGATAAACTATACAATTTATGACATATTTTACAAATAAATGATGTAAGAGATAAACAACGAAGACATTAAAAATTAATCTTTGTGGTACGCCACAGTATAATCTTAAGTAGAATAGCGAAATCCGGGCATTAAAATTGATGATGCATTGTGGGTAATATCACACCGATGGACGGGTGGTCCTTACTTCTTGAAAACACGACAAGGTGCTGTAAGTTTTCCAATGCCGTTATCACAAAATTGGCCTTGCTATTGAGTTTCGTGTGTTGATTGGTTCTTATACAATGTCACATTTGACAATGGATTATTGGAAAATATATTTACTTTCCAATTAGAATGTTAAGTTGTAAAAACAAGAAACATCGAATGAATTCTATAGCGGCTAAGTTCATGGCATTGGAGAAATACATACAGCAACCTCGTCGTGATTGAGGACTCGGATCCCACTCGCGAATCTGAACTGCACATGCGCAGTAATCGGAAGTTATATGCCGATTAGGCTTATATTTTCTAGTTGACATAATGCTACCTAATTTTGAGACTGCTATCAAACATATTTTAGAGAAGTGGCATACTGAAGTGAGGGGGTGGCGAGGTTACCGGTTGTAGCAAATTGTTGGCAAATTGGTGATTTCGGCCCCCGAATTCCTGCTTATGCCACGGACTTTAGAACATACTAGTCCATAAGCCAGTTTCTGTACGGGCCTTAAAATTCGAGTTTGTTGCACCCACCTGGTGATTAATTTTCCAATATATCACCGTGAAGGGGGTGTCCTCCTGACTACGATTAGGTATGTTTCCGCCCTAAAAAGTTGCACATTAGCGCGTAATGCCTATTTCAAAATGGCCACCATTGTTTTATGAAAAACTGCTATTGTATTTTCATTATAGATTTTATCCAGGACTAAACGAAATAAAGTTCTACCTTACTGAAGTGGGCTTAACATTTAAGTGTCCAAGATGGCCGCCGGTAGCAGGTATGTTTTGTTAAATGTACTAAAATTGCCAAATAGATGGGGTAAGAATGCGAGTAATATTTTGAGAGCACCAAAAAGAGATTTAATGACATTTGTGTATTGCAGATATGATCATAACTCATGATGGCGGTGGTTATACCCGTCCCGGGGGAAATAAATCAAGAAGAAAAACACCCCTGCACATCTTTTTCGACATAATAAGAACCATAACGAAAACTATTGATAACATTTTCCCGCATTTTTCTCTCGTACTTCTAGATAATTGAAGACCATTCAACACTAGTTGACACTGGGAAGGAAGCTGATCGAGGCAGTAGGAGCGAGAAGGAGCCTGTTGGTACAAGTCAGAACCAAAGATAGCACTTGATGTGCTTGAAAATCTTAGGGTCCCTTATTTAAATTTTACTTCTATACATATACGACATTTTTTTCACTTCTTCATGAAGGCATATTTTTTACATTTTTACTGGGAAACATCTATGACGTCATTGGAGAGTCGTTAAATACAGTCTCACCCTTATTAGATTTTTATGTATCAGGTTGATTGAAACTGTTGTCTTCTATGAAGTATTATAGAGTCAGTTTAAAATACGTTATATGGGACCAAGTAGTAACAGCTATAGTAACGGCACTCTCCCCACTTTAATATTTTTACATCTTGGAAATGATTAGGGTCATTATTAGAAAGTGTTGTTTAATAAAGTCGAAAAGATGTGTCGGGGGCTTTTATTTCCTGAATTTACGTTACAATAGAGCGAATAGAATCACCGCCATCTTAAAAAAAACAAGCTGTACGTAAAATATAAATGCCAAATTCTTTTTGGAGCTCCCAAAATATCACTAAGGTTCTTATTTCAACATGTGCCATTTTAAGTTCATGTAGCAAAAATGCCTCCTTTGCGGCGGCCATCTGGGCGCCTAGATATTTAAGTCCCCTTCAGGCAGTTAAAAAACTTGGTTTATAGTCGTGGATACAATTTTACTGTAATTGAAAGATAATGGCGGTTTTACATAATAACGATGTCGGGGGGGGCGGTCATTTTGAAATGGACAGGACAAGCTAACGTGCAGCTTTTCGGGCGGAAGCATACTAATCCTGTCAGGGTGTACATCCCCTTCAAGGTGATATATGGGAAAATTAATCACTAATTGAGTGCAACGAACCGAAAATCGATGATGGCAGCTTTTGAACTATACCGTATATCATGATATTCTACTTTGTACAATCTTGTGGGCCCTAGTTAGACTACCGAACACAGTAACGAAAGCAAGACTACCAAACCAACAGCACTTCAGATATGATTGTGCTTGAAGGTATGAGTATATTAGTTATGGGGTCATGAGATGAAAACAATAATTCTTACAATTACATACGCAATAACTGCCATGACAATCCAAGTCATTTCAAGCCACTCAAAAATCGCAGAAGTCTCAGTCATTTTAGTAGTAGAACAAAACGACCACTGTTGAAGGAAATATCATTTGCGATGCAGCACATACTCATAAACTGTTTTGAAAGCATGAAAAAAGTACCAAGCTGCAAATCTTGTCAAATGCACATGTAACCATTATCCAGACAATGTCAAAAACACTTAATGTGACTCAGCAGTCAATTAGCTATTTCAGGGGTGGATTGAAATTTTTGTGTATGAAAGGGTAATTGATCGTTCTTAGTGGTTTTTTTAATCCTAGAGTTATGTTCTATCAGCCCAAGTGAGTTTTTGACAAGAATCTATCACATTTTTTCAGTACGAGTTTTTCTGACCTTGTACTGAGCAGACTTAGAATACAATGTTATAAAATTTTAAAAATGGAATGGTTCTGAAAGACAATCAATAACCATGATGATGTTATAAAAATATAATTCCGTAAAAGTAAAAAGCCAATCAAAACTGTCAGTGAATGTCGCTTCTGTACAATTGATTAGAAATGGCGACCCGTAAACCACCAATTGAGCATAGCACCCAGCTGCGAGTCCTTTTCAAAACGGGTGGCTCCTGCTGTCGAAGGTAAAGGCGTCAACGTTCTGCAAATGAATGTTGATTAGTGGTCAGCATTAATGTCAACACTGAACATCATTGAGATCTAGCTACCCCTAAGAGCATGGTATCCTAAATAAGGCCTGCCAAGCTCTGTAAGAAAGGACATTCGCGTGGTCTTTGGAAGTCTTCTCCACCGGAAGTCTCATGCTAAGATGGCTTGCCTGTTCAAGCTCCAAGTAAATAATAGTTAAACATTTACACAACCATGGCCGGATGTCACCCTACCGTGCTTCAGAGCGCCATGCCAGTATGTAGGAGATTTCAACCACCAACATACCGTACGGGGATACGCCAGAGGTTCACAAGGACGGGATTTAGCTTCAAAAACAGGGGCTTCTCCACGATCTAACCCTCTGTGCAACCCGAAGGAACCCGTAGCTTACTCAGGACGATGGATAGAATACAGGGTCAAACCCAGACCTCGCCTTCGCAACCAGACTTCCGCTCCGACGAGGTCCTAGAAAGGTTTTCCCCCCAAAAAGGATATTACTTGACTTTGACGGAATATTCTGCAACACCCTCCAGTTGAGGCAAAACGCAAAGGGTGGTGAGTGCCCCAAACGCCTGGTACCGCCAAACTAAGGCGCGAGGAGGTGGTGGTTCTACCTGATCTGTTACTTGGCTTTTGAAAACTTAGAGTCTTGGATATTCATGAGGCTGTCAGGTAGTTTGTTAGACCCTCCCGCATTACATCACTATCCGTTGTCACGCAATCAAGAAGTAAACCAGTTCTTGCGTATCCACGAGTCTTTTTTTTTGTATAGCTTGTTGTTGTGTCAGGATATTCAGGCCGAGTAAACTGATCCTGGGCCGCGTGTATCCATGGTACGGACGCTCCAACATGGCCCGCTTTGAGCCTGGGGTGGATTGGGAGCAGTCAGGAGTTTTCACCCTAATTTTTCGAACCGGCTATGATGTACATGTACAGTTGTGACACTCTGTACACTTTTGGGATCGCGGTCTGCCGCCCTTCAGGATTAAAGTCCCCACCCTCCGAAGGACGGAGTGCTTTTATGATTCAATTGCCCAATTTCAAGTGAGCCATGGAGAAGAGCGGTAAGGCAAGCACCTTCCTTAACTATAGGGCCACGCTCTCCCACAAGTTAACCAGGAAAGGCCTTGGAATTTTCGCAAGGCTGATTGGATAAAGTTTGAACAACTGACAAATAAGGCCGAAGACACAAGAAAGAAGCCGCATCCCCGATCCTTCTTGAAGACGCTGGACGTTAGGCATTATGTCTCTTATGCATCTTTACCCGCATAAACCTGAAAATCTAAGGGATCTGGAGTGGGCTACAATGCTATTGTAATCTATCATCAACGGCAGCTAAACAGTCAAAGCCCACGGGAACATTCAGAAGTGTTACATCCCGTGCTGGGACGATGAATTGTCAGGCTTTATACGATACCACCAACGGCAAGGCTGAAACAGACGAGGACTGGCAATCAACTGGTTCTACTCTGTGATGACACGCCTTGATGAGAGGCCAGGTCTACGATGGGCTTAAAATGTTCGGTCAATGACTTCACTCCTTCAGTCGCAAACGCGTGGCAAAAACGTCACACAAACTCACAGGCCGGTCTCTTAGGGCTTATTTCGGACATCGATGGGCTCTTGTGAGAAACAGGAGAAGGCAGGGCAGGGGTTGTTTCGTGGATCTCTCGGCTGCCTATGACACTGCGTGGCACAGGGGACCACTGTTAAACTTATTCAATTGAGTCCGAGGAGAGTAACATGGTCCGATACATCTTAATTGATATCAAACACGGAGGTTGTCTTGAAGACCAGAGATAGCAAGCAAACTACACCTCTCAAAATGGAATCCCAAAGAGGTCCGTGCTGACCCTTTGCTTTCAATATCGCTCTAACGTCCCTAGAAGGAAATATGAACGATCACGCAAAAGAAGAGAGCTAGCGTTATCTCCTTTTAGATCTCGCGCAATTTTCCCCCTAAAACAAGGCAGGGGTCCCGCTCCGTGATTTTTTTAAAGGTTTTTTGACCATTTAAATCCGGGAATAAAAATGCAGTTAAATGCGTTAGGGATTATTAAATTACAAACTCCCTGATTATTTCAACAAAGAGTACGGGATATGGCACCCTGACGGACTCGCCATTCGTTACAGGCAACCCAGTGGACAATTATTGCAAGGCGTTACCTCAACAAGACACGGGCATTTGTCAACATACGTGAGAAATGGCACCTCAAACTCAGTGAGGGAAAACAGTAGTCTGCAGGCTTATCTATCTACCAATAAGGAGCAAACGGGAGCCAACCTTAATTGCTCGGAGTGCAAACTTGACAAATCTTTAATCTATAGGCAACATCTGACAGGTCTCGTGATAATTACAGCGCGGGGCACTCATCCGGGCCCTCAATGGGGAATGACTGGGGGACAGCGCACCTACGCAAACCTGGCTTGGTTTTCGCCCTGTAGAATACTGCGCATCTGTCTAAGCAGGGGTGCCTATCCACATATCTGGTGGATTGCAACCTCTGAACAATCTCCTGCGAACCACCACTGACTGCCTCCAATCAACAGCTGCCCCGAGGAGGAAAATCCACTCCATGGCTGTGAACTCGACGAGCAATGGACCCAAACAAGCCATCTATTTCAAGTACCTCCAAGGACCCGTTACACTCGTCCAAAGTCAGGCACCCTTTCGTCCGAGAGGCACGCGGTTTGATCCAATATGTTCGATCCAAGGAGACAACATCACACTTGACCAGCTGTGAATGGAAGTCCAAGTTCACTTCCGAAGAATTTCATAATAGTGTCAGTGAAAGCCTGTCCAGGATCTGATCTGCCACGCTAGCTTGGATACACTTCAACCGCTTGCGCAAACGAGTGGTCAGCTTTAAAACACATCATGTCCTAGAGGGTTCCGGGGGTTCCCCTCTATAGTATAGGCTGAATAGACAGCAGACCACATGATCAATGCATCACAATGGATTGGTAGTTAAATCATCAACCTTGGATCCAGTACACTCTATTTGTGGCCTGCGATAGATTTAAAAAAAACAAATATTTGTATCCAAAAACTGCCTTTTTTTGATGGATGGTGCAAATGGGTGAGAGAACAAACAAATTTTAGTGGTTCTGGCCTTAATTTAAAGAGCCTTGCAGAATACAACAAGCCTTAATAAAAATACTGAAATTGGGTACACTTACTGATGGAGGATATGATGGATGTGACCAAATGCCCAAGGGA